>LUCH01004115.1:10474-35636 GCA_013368495.1 Paragonimus heterotremus | reverse complement strand
TTCTCTTGAGAAGTTCGGAGAAAAACGAACAGGTAACTTTAGCTTGAGCTGTGAAAGCAATGTGGATGCAAGCACTCAGCATTCTCGAGACCTCTCAGGTCTTTTTCCCAGTATCTTCCGGTTCTGCCTATGTTTGCAAGATAGAAACGTCATGTACACACAGGAATGGAAAAATGTGCTTACATATGAACCTACCCAGTACATACCATAGCTGGTGAGTTGCATTCAGAAGATTCTTACCCCTATGTTGACTGTCAGCCACTACCAATGATTTCAATCAGTTCATCCAGTTATATCACAAACAAACAGCACTTTTGAGTTGGGAAGATTTGTAGTAACACTACGGTCATCCTAATTCAAGGAGATATTAAGCTTAATCCAACTGTGGACTGACATCAGTACAAAGCCCGAACCGCCAGTTTCCTTATTGCCGCGATTGATCTAATGACCTCAACTAACTAATTCGACGCCGCAACTTAAGTAAAATAACAAATTTTGAAGTGATTGACCTCAACAAATTTGATCAAAAAGTCGAAACTGTGCGGTTCTTGAATGAAGTCAACATGGCGGTTATTTTACCTTTTCCGAAGCTATCGGACGGCCTAGCAATACACACAGAAGATTGTATCTGAAGCTATATATGTGTAAATTTGGTCCTACTCAATGTGAGTTAGTTGGCGCATTGGTCAATTCACAAACACACTCAAACCAAAGTTTGCAATCGAATCTCGGTATGAACTAAAACTGATGATAAATTCAAGCAAACATGAAAATGTAGTCCAGCATTTCACAAAAGAATCGGCGAACAGATGTCAAAACTTCTTCCATTCTTTTTATCCAGTTGAACACTTTATGTAAAATCCGATGAACGTTGTATTGTAAAAAAGCGCATGTTTATTTCGAAATTAAAACAGTGATATGTCATTATCAACAAACTGTGATTTGTTTAACCAAAGAAGGAGTAACTTTAATTTTCGAGTTCGTTTTTTTAAATCATGCTCCAAGTGTTTGTTTTCATCACTTTGAATGGATGCCGTTTGGATGAATGAACAAACACGAGACACGTTTATGTAATCACCATAAACGCGTTTATGTGTAGTGGCATGTTCATATGTTTCGGATAAGGTGAAATAAATAAAATAAATACCTAAAATCCACGCCAATTTGTCAAGACACACTAAGTTATTCAACTCCCCAAATAAAAGCGCGCACGTTTTTCCACATTAAAAATCTAGTACTGTCGCTTAAACTGTTCACCTGAATATGCTTTAATTTTGCTTCTTCCACGTTGGCGCCGTTTGTTACGGATCAATATTTGCTAATTTCTCTAAATGAGGCATGATGTGTGATCATTTTCTCGAGTAGAACGTTTCCGTTAATAATTTTCCAGTTATAATTCCCAAACAAACCATGACAGAGAGGTGTTCCTACACCAGATGAGCCAGTTGCACGTTTAGTGTATTCGAGATAGGGGTGAAGTATCAGTCTTCAAGAACTCGGGATTAATTAACGGTTTTTCGAACGCCAGCAGAATGCAAGCAATAGTTAACTTGATTTACTGACGACAACATTTTGCCAGCTTGTTGAATAAATCCAAAAACCGATTCCAATAGACTTAATCGAATGAGTTTATCAAAATATTGAATGAGTTCGGGACAGAAGTATGAATTCAGTAGTCTTACAATATGAATAATTCATCCTTCCAGTCAAACAAACTATCTTCACAGACCTTCGACCCAAACAAAATTCAGTACTGCACAATGATGGTTAGTTACATAGATCAAAAACTATGATGGTCGCACGAATCAAAGATAAACCAGTTTTATTGGGTTATTTCGCATCGGTCGGTATCCACTTTCTTTATGTTTAACGTCGCCTGAGCATGTTTTTGTGACAGACAAAAAAGTTACCGAATGCTCGCAAACTGTCTCGAAAGTGGTATTTTTTCTGCGACGTAACCTGTATATGGGGACTTGATTCATGACACACGCATACGCAGGTAGTACAAACGAATGAACCAAACAAAGACAACCAGTGCTGGTCAACATGAACGAATTGATTAGTCACATGATTGGTCGGCTACGTAAAACATCATAAAAAGGACACAGACACGTGCAGACGTAAGCTTAGTCAGCTTGCCAGTCAATCGATCGCAGTCATTGCACATATATAGAAACTAAAGAAGGGACGCAATGAAAACAGTCTACTGATCGATATCATACATGTTCTGACGTATTTATTTATCTCGTGTTTGTTCTTTCATTAAGATTTTCCTTCGAATGACATTCGTTATTTGTGGAACATCTTTTACAATAGACCGTCTTAAATTATCTAGTAAACTCTCCACATGAATTCCCCTGAAGGAGTCCATTTCTTATTTACGACAACTTTGTGAAGTTTTGTATACGAAAGCAGAAAGTCCTTTGACCAGAGTTTCATAAACCAAAGTGTATGTTCTGTGAAAGTTTCTGATCCACGTGAACATATCCATCGATCGATTTACTCTGTTAATCTGATGACATTTATAGACCATAAGATGGTTAAAAAAGACACTCTTCAACTGTCTCTCCATCAATTTCGTAGAGCAAAACTCGCATAAAAACATGTGGCAAATTATGAAATAACATCCACCACGTCTTAGGTCATTTATATGTGAGGTGGAAGGTAAATGGCTTAAAGCGTCGAAATGTGATATTACCTGAACAGTAGACAGTGTATAGAGTATACTCTGACAACGGTCACAAGACTGTCTCTATCGCTTTGTCTCAAAACTTTAGTGCAAGCGCTGTTCCTTTTCCATCAGCTTTGCAAGCGCCCAAGACTACCGAATATTGCAAAGTCTTAAGCAGTCAGTTCTAGTGGGATAGAAACTTTTTTTTATCTGAACGTTTTCATGTCCTAAAATCAACGGAAATGTCTCATAAAACTCTGCGGCGAGTTTCGTTCTATTGGCTTACAAGGTGGTGCCAGTTCGAAGTATTGATATATATTGATAACAAAAAGATTGCGAGGTACACAGAGTTTGTTTTAAGTGGATGTGCTTTGAAGGGACTTATACATGCTTGCCCAGTAGCCTGTAAAAAGCCATTCACCAATCAATGTCTCTACATATAAAGTACTATACATCTACCAACATCAATTAAACTTCTGACCTTAATCAACCTTTTGATATAGGCGAATGTGCCTAAAGTTTAGGAGCATTAATAGCATAGAGCCTGTAAATATCATAGCCATGGTGAAAACACTTGTGACAATGAATCACTAGCGAAAAATCTGTGGAAGACCCCACAAGGGGAGCCTTCTCCACGACATGTAGCATCATTTCACGCTCTCACATTGGAACAAAGTTACAGCCTTGTTTCTACAAGTTAACTGTTACAAAGCACAACCTACGGCAGCCAGAGTTAGTCGTTTGGAACAGTCAAATGAGTTCTTGCAGTTTTATTGTGTTCTGTGTTATGTAATTAGCCTGATGATGAATAACCGAAAACGAGCTTGTTCACAACATTGCTGTTTTCTGATTACTGTGTTCTGTTGCAGCGAAATGTCCAACAATCTAGTAAATTTTTGGTCTCTTACCTTGCAGATGGTCTATGGGGATGTAGTTTCATAAACCGAAACCTCTAGTGCATATCAAGTCGCAAAAACTGAAAAACGAAAGCCCTGGATGTATAGACAACACAAAAGCAACGACCATTCACAGATAAATGGCTTAAAAATTTTGAGGGTCTTATCACTGGAGAATATTCTCGTCCGGAATCGGCGGCGACCTCATGTTTTTCGTGATATTCTTTTGTTCGGCAGCTGGGCAACCCAGAATTTCCGCACTGACAGACGTGTGCTCTGCAATTCATCCGGGACGATAAACAATGAGAATACAAGACCAGAAGAAATATTGAAAACAGATGTCATATAAGAATTAACGCATATAGTAAACACAGCAACATAATAAGTCGATGCTTGTAGGAAAAAACGTGTGGTAAAAATTTAGGGAGGGGAATGTTAACCAGAACAACTGATTATATCTGGATCATACTTAGTTACTGAAACTCACAAGTGGCTCAGTATTTTTATACACCGTGTTATGAGCACTCTCGGCATAAATTAGAAGCACTCTCTTCCCGAAATTGTTGTCGACTGTATCTGATCCACTAAAAGGATGTAAACCTTATTGTTGTAAAAATAGTCGGTTATCGTCGTTTTTAAGGGACAAACCTTCCATTGAATATCTTACAGCTTATGCAGTATTTTCACTTGGCGTTTCCAAGAGATTCCTAGTGATATTGGTGGTAAATGAACGAAATTTCAGTATGTGCTGCATTAAGTCAGATTGATTAACGGACAGATTCTTGATAACGTCTGTTTGTGTACCATGCGTTTCCTCTTAGAATTATCAAGCCGTCTCCAGGGAAGGATTACGGAATTCATCCGGCGAATAACATGAAATCAAACAAAATAACACAACCAACAACGTTACTAGATGGTCCAGGAGATGTGGGCTGTGGGCCAACATGTGTTATAATACTGCAACACAATCCGATATAAAGCGAACATGGTAAGTTCAACAACGACTTGGAACAATTCAGGCTGTCTTTAATCTCACGTTGATAGAAACTTAGACAAACGCAAATTTCAGCGATTAATGCCAGGAATTTTCTAAGACTAAAAACGACCGAATTTTTACACAAACTGTCTTCTTTGGTCTTACATGGGAGTAGTTTCTGTAAAGTTCGAAATTTTATTGAAGCTTCGAGGGACCACAAAAAATGATCACATCAGAGATTTTGTCCCAAATTGTGAAGTTGTAAGAGATAAGTACAACGTACGTAATCAACTTCCAGGATGCTTTTCTAGAACAACGTCGGTATAAATTTTAAAGTTATTATAGCGCATTATTAAAAATGTGTGCTTTTAAGACAATGCTGCAAACAGTTCTGGATTTTTCTTTCAGTCATCAAAATAGTGTTGATGCGTAGAACTTGTCTTCAAAATTAACCTCACAAAGCAGTTAGTTTACTTAACGTAGTGTTTACTCACTTGGTGCGTGACAGTAAAATTTGAATTATTGTAGGCACCGAACAAAATAAAGGACATTGATCTATCTTCCAGGTTAATCTACTGAAATGGGAATATTACATTTCGAAGTAACTTCCATTGATACTACGTTGATGATGGACACAAACGTATGAACTTCTACAATTTGGAAATTGCCTTTCATCTCATTGGTTGAATATGTAGTCTCACACAATGTTTTTCTGAAACTGTTTCTACCTTGCAATCTCTGTTTCTCTTCGGATATCATGAATAAATCCAAACACGTCATCGAATTACATTCCAACCTAGTTGTTTTTAATGTTGAATTATGTACAACATTAACTGATCTCATTCTAGTAATCTCTGCAATAAAACGAACCTCAACGTTTTTCTGGAAATTTTTCTGACGTTCTAGGTCTGTTCTCGGTAATCTGAACAGGGTTTTCCGCATTTCATTTCTCGTAGCTCGTTCGCGAAATACATATTGATTAAAATTTTTTAGTTTATATCCTGTTTATTTTTTTTGTGATCTCTACTTACTAAGTGAATTTTATGAGGTTACTCTGAACCAGACTTTGTTCTGTCTGTGTGAAACTACTCAAAACCTCCAGTAAAATTTATTTTTGACCAAATGGTTTTGAAATCATTTCGTTCATATTACAGTATTAGCTAATTATAGTGTTAGTGATGGCCAATCGATTGGTTGAATTGAATCGATTATCCGTCAGGATGCTGATACTTAAAGTTAACTGACAGTTCACGGTCATTAGTTTGTTGAAAAACGATATGTTCAGTATCACTGTAATAAACAGTTTGCATTAGGTTTAAGTTGCTTGAATGAATTCAAGCTTGCTTGGGTACATTACTTCAGGGCTAACAATCAACTGAATGATTACTGTGGTATTATATACCTCCACAAATTGTATACTTATCTGTATTAAACAGTCTACTATGCCTAACGTCACTTGTAATCAGTCATTCATACGGAGACTTCCAAGAAACTAAACCAGGAGTTAGGTTTAAACACATGTTCTCCAGAAATTTGAATATTCATTACGTTTCTGTAAGGTACACACAAAACAGTTTGGCGGCATCTTCGTCCATATGACGATGAACAAAAACCATAAACAAACTGTGTACATCTGTGATAACAAGTTAATTAAACTGAGACCACATGAGTTTACTTATACGTTCTACGTATAGTGTAACTTCAAAGGAATACGACCAAGAGATTTTTGTAGCACAGCCGGCCAAATTCATTAGACAAATAGCAAGTCATGATTATCCGATTGACCTTGGCCCGGATTATATAGTCCACTGATTCGAGGAGATAGAGCGAAAACAAAGGACTGAATAACTTAGTTGTGTGATTCGCTATTTATCTCGAAACAAATAACCTTTTGCATTGCTTAAGCCACAGTGTGCTCACATAGTTCCAATCAATATATTAGGTGTTCAAAAGGCCCACATATGGTGAACAGTCTATATTGGCATCATTAACCAAGGTCATCAGAGAAATAGTTGCCTGTACTCCAGCTGTGATCTACCTCCCACTTGATGTTTTTCTGATTTTGATAGTTGCATACAATACTGTAGAAAGGGTCAAAACCTTTGTTGTCATTTACAGTGAATTACCTGACCACCGCAGAAGGTGAATTTTCATTGTTCCGTTGACAATATTCGCATATCTGACAATTTTTAAGATAGCCTCTAGCAAATTGTCTTGTGATTCAAGCAAACACGTTACATGATTCATTTCTCTTGAGGAAACACGAAAATAATTTGATAATCGGATGATTGTGCTTTGTCAGTAATTTATTCTAACGTGTGAACCGAAGAGTAATGACAAATATTTCTAGATTACGGTTAAATGGCTTCATTATTACATCATACTGTTCACGGTTTGGTACGATTCTTTTGAGGCATAAATAATGTGACATATTAGTAGATCTTCAGAATACATAAGTAAGAAAAAATCTTCCCAGTAACAAACTTTTTTTATACTCTAACCTGTAAGTAAGAAATCCTTGAAAATGTGCTGAAATGGTAGACGGTTAAATCCAATGACCAAGTCGCGCGTTATTTTGTGGTAAAAATACAAGTGGACGTAAACATTGTCTAAAAAGGTTTATCTAATACAAAACTTCGTGTATTTAAAGATCCTGTTGAAAGTCAAAGCGTTTTTCATGACCACGTTTCTAATATGAACTCTTTGTTGTTGGAATTGTGCACAAACAACAAGGAGATGACTTTTAAATGATAAGATTTGTGTGCGTTTTCGTAATAACATTCGATTACAACTTCCTGGTTTCTCAAAACGGAGCTGTGTGGGGATGACCGTGTGAATGATAGTTTTGGAAAAGTTGTAAACAGCAAACTTTTCTTATACAGAACAGAGGTAAAAGATTCGTTCTCAAGGAAACACTGACCGTCCTGAATAAAATATTATGTGCATTTGATTTATTCATCGGAAAAATCGACATGTTTCATTTGGGGGAGTTCACAGAAGTATAATGACCATGATCATTCGTATCTCTAGGTCCACCTCCATTTTCCCATGCCGTAAATCATTGTAATTTATCGCTTGCACACTGATTTGTCCACGATTTTTCTCGAACTCATTCGCAATTGTTTTGAACACCGCCCTACTGCAAAATATTTCAGTGAGCAAACAACCAAACGCTGAGTTGGACTTTTTTTTCTGCAATTTTTGTTCACAGTTCCTCAAGATATAATTGTTTTCCGAAATTGAGATGTAGAAATTAAACTTGATAAGACTGTTATTTCTAAAATGCCGTTTTCCCAAAAGTTGGTTCATACGATGATAGTAAGTTAAACCGTGGGTGTAAATTGTAACTTGAAGCGCGCTACTCTTCATTTTCCGTGCGTGTATACGGGGTTACTTTTGTGAAGATGGTTAGCAATATCCCCATCGCAATCTAACAAGTACATTCATCGACAAGCATCTAAACGTGTGTAGTTAGGTGAATTATTTAGAGTTCACAGGATTCACTGTCCCGTAACCGAGAGAACGACAGGCTAAACGTAATACTTTCATGTACGATGTAAGCAATTATATTACAACACTAAGCAAATGATTCATGCATACGAAATGTCTCTAATCTTTCCGTTGATGATTTACGAAAACGGAAATGGTCTTTGAGCACTTTTGCAAGGCAACAACGTTAACCTGGTGGTATCGTTCACTGAAGAGTACATAGATTGATCAAATGTTAGGCAGTAGAATCACTGCAATCCTAGCCACCCGTAGTGAGTGGCATCCTGTCTTGGTGACACTGAACAGATAATACATAGAGTGTTCTGTTTAGGTCAAGCAGTCCCGCGGGGCGACACTGAATTCGATATCGATTGATATGATTTCGATCACACACCACTTGAAAACTAACGATCTAATGTCAGCATATCCTGATTAGTTTGTGGTAAGCATGCTGGTGGCGGGAATGGAAAGCAGACAGTTCCTGTCCAGTTTCCATCCTGAGATTTTTTCTAAAGCCCATATCCAAAGTCACCCGAGTTCAAATAGATGGTTCCAAATTGAGAGCCGTCTATCAAAATGATTGTCCACTTTGTTATGCTTTTTGATCGATCTCATTTGTTTGGTAAGCCCTATCCTTCTAAACGCAGCAATGTGATTTTCACCAAACCATAAGTTCAATCATAAATGTTAGTGTTAGATAGAATAGTGTTGTGACATTTATCGTTCGTTATTGATTATGGAATTTAGGAGCCATCTAACACGTGACATTAAGCATGATTTCTGTGCAAAAGCTACATGCGGCCACCCCGTAGCAAACACTGATATATATCCCTTCCAACTGTCTGAGCTTTACTACAACAACATCTTTTTTGTGGGCAGCTGCGTGGATGCTATTCATTACAAAATGATGTATATTCATTAATCCACTTGGTGATTCAGTTGACTACTTATAAATAGAGAAACTTGTAGAATTCCTCAGGTTTAAAATGATAAACTACTGAAACACTTATTTAGTAATATGACCATAGCAATTCGATCCCATTGATGGATGATTATAAGGAATATAAACCGTGATGCACTAAAGAAGGAAATAGGAGTATAGTCATCTGTTCTGATGATGGAACAAAGAACTCGGCATTACCTAGCAGAAAGTAGGATTACAACTTAAGTGTATATGTATTCTAAACTGAAAACTCAATCCACCCGTGTATTAATCCAAACTAGAGTTTTCAGTTAGATTACACCAAGGTTAGCCTTCAACTGTTGGATGCCTGTCAGTTCTTCTGAAAGGGCAGAAAGGGCAAATCAATAAATGTAGCCTGCTGATTGCCAGTTTGGCTGTATCGTTCTATCAAAAATACCTCTGCTGTGAAGAAAATATACTTGTCTTTAATGTTGTGTTAGTTAGACAAGTGATCAGTCACTTCAAAACGTCAAACGACTTCATAAGTTTGCTGTATATCATGGAAAATTCATCCTAAATACTTATACCTGAACACATTCCGGAGGCAAGGGATTTCACCGAACAATACTTCGATACACGTAATCTAAAGTAAAACTTAAAGTTATAAAAAACGCTTGTTGCTCTATCCAAATCTCTACCGTCTAGTCTCAACTCGAATACACTGAGGACTCTCTGAATCACTGTAGGAGAATCAGAATAGCAGTAGTGAATTACCATTCCGAAATTTCACATCTTGAGGAGTGAGTTTGAAATCACCAAATTCAAATCGAACGAGGTATTTTGATAAAACCTACTGTGAACAGAGTAGTCAGAACAAGAAAACTGGTAGATGCAAACATTTCGTACTGACTCTTCAGTACCAGAGTTACAGTAGAATGAAACATTTTCTTACATCAAGCAGCTAAGGTCAGTGGGCTAGGACAGGTCATTAGATCCAGAGCAAGGTCAACTACACGAAATACTGTTTCTGAAAAAACAAAGTCGGCTGAAATCCATTTATTGCAACCACTTCAACGAACCGCAAGAATCTTGAATTGAAATGAAGTAATAAGATTCTGAATGCACTAGCCAGATCGATAGCGTGACCAGTGACCAAGACGTGTCTTGCTACTTCGAACATCGGTGGCTTGTGGGTTTCAACGACGTTGCCGTCCTTCGGCAATAATGAGTTCTGCATTTGGGCAAATCCCCCTTCACCCTGAAGATTAAGTATCCCTCGCATCTGTCTATGCAACTTTCCCTGCAGCCACATGTGAATTGGTAGATAAAATGTCCGGTGGCACCGACAGGATCATCCCATTTGATTGAAGACAAACGCAGCTCCCGGGTCCAAGATAATAATACACAGAGTTCAAATGCGTTGCTTGTTTGTTTAATTGAATTAATTAACTCTTACACTGTCTGTTGCACACTATAATCACTTTTGAAAGGCAGCTACATACAAACCTTATTCTTTCTCAAAATGACCACCTGTCCGGACGGCAGTTTCAGTCTATTATGCTTTTCTGTAGACCTCCTTGAATAACAACTGGATTGTAAAACAGATGTGATCAAGTCTAATTCCCTTGTAAATCTGTATCATATGCTTATTGGCTTCATCGAGACCATTTGACATGGCTTATGGCAGGTAAGCAGAAGGTTCATATTTCATATGGTAGAGCAAACGATGCAGTGGGGGTATATGGTTATTGTCATTGGCTCTAATCAGGCGGAAGACCAGCGTCTTCACAAATGAATCATTTCATAATTAACATTTGCACATACTACTCACCAATGAAGCGATTGACTGTAGTAATTAAAAGTTCTCACAATTAGAGCATCTTACTAGGTCGAATTCAAAGAAATCATGAAGTTGTCGAGCGGCGTTTTGATTACGGGTGAGTAGAAGGGAGTTTCGACTTTATACAAAGAGCAAAACTCAAGTCTGGTGTTTCGTTTCGAAACCAGCCGACCGGGGTGTTTAAGGGAATGCGATAGCTGCGACCACTTTTGAGTGTTTAATCAGTACGGAACCAAAATACTCTACTACTCACCAGTAATCAAAATATTGCTCGACAAGTTGATTATTTATGTTTTCGACCTGGAAAGAAGTACTAGTCGAGTAGTCATCGATCGGAACTGCAATTTTCTTCCCCACTTGATGGCATAAAATCAAAGGATTTCATTTTTTGCTCACCTGTAACGCGTAAGCTTTACAAGTCACACTTATTTTAATCATAATCACAATGGACTCTACATAACTACACCCGTTACGATTTGAAAGCAGCAGTTGAAAAACAACCGTAGTTGTTTTCTTTGCTTCGACTATTCGTTATGGGATAGGTTGGCCATATGGTATCACCGATTACATGGCTGAAGAAATCGTATGCAAAAAGTTAACGTTCCTCTATTTTTCCAGAGCTAAACGTACTCGAACGGCTGTCTACTTTCTAATAAAGTTAGCATTTTATGTTTATCAACCGTGTTACTCGGTAATACATGGTTGCAAGACAAGGATTAAAAGGTACATTATGTAGTTACAAAAGAGTGCTCCGGAATTTCAAGTAAACGTTCTGATGAAATTACGTGTTGGACGTTATCCATAAAAATGTACACAATACCGCTGGGGAACAAAACGTGTACTTATTGCAAAACTTGTATGTTTTCTTCAACAGGCATTTGTACCTGCCCAAAGACAGTCATTCTTTTTCTGAATAAAATACACGAATCGTCTAGGAATAGCTCTTTTATACTAAACATTAAGGAAGATTAATATTTTGGTGTAATCCCCGACAAATTTTCTTTCTGTTTGGACACTGACTTCTTATCAAAAACATCGTACATTCTAGAAAAAAATACTTGCAAGAAGTTCCATATAATGTTGAATCCTTTACAACCCTCGCCAAACCTGGCTAACTCACCACATATCTGGACAAATGTTATATTGAATCGTATTCGTCTGTGGATTACAGGTATGAGTTTGTAAGGGGGGTTGCCTGGAATCGCAGAACAATTAGGTGGAGTTCCGTACAACTACACACATAAGTGATTCTAAACGTACATTTTACTCAGTAGTGTCACAACTTCGTTTGTAATATGATCGTAGATTTTGCACATTCAAATATTAACTCATGTTCGAGTCTTACCTCAAAGTCCAGAAGTAAGTGAGTTGTGATCATGAAACTTGATAATTAAAACTTTATGATCGAACTGGTAAATGAGTATCCGAATAAAAACTAAGCTTAAAAGCCTATTGACTACCCAACTTTATACGTTAGCAGTGGACCCTGATAAATGAGCAAATGCATAGTTGTCCATTTTCCGATAATTTCTTGCTAAGTATGTTTCGAAGAAAAACTGCCAAAATTGTGTAATTTAGAGTTAATCACGAATGGAACAAATTAATTGTACCTCAAACTTCACCAGTAACTGAACAAACACAGAAAAACAAAAACAACTTGTTTCCCATCGTTTGGACGAAACTGTACGCATGACTAGTTTCATTACGACAACCCGTGTTGATATCGTTCGTAATCGTATTTGTTCTGTTATGGCATGTACATGTTTTCATTTTCGTATTCTGCGCAAACACTAACCAATTCCGAGGAATTGTAATTGCCATTCCGTTGATTTATGATTAACGCCCATACATACATAAAACCAAAAATAAATAACTGAGTTTGACCATGATTTTCATCTTTGTTCAGCGAGAACCTTGGACCAATAGACTCAGGTAAAAACTGTGGATTGTTAACTAGTAATTGTATAACGTTCATTTAGTTATCAGCTCAAAAATTAAAAGCTAGTTGACAGAGAGTTGTGTTCATTTTTCAAAATTTTCATAATCAAATCTCATGGGGATACTCAAACAATGTGTGAAGATCGAAGGTGTGACATAATTAAACTACGTGCGCAAGTTGATTAGATAGATACAATGTGTTCACTGATGTTCACTTCACACATTCACAAATCTGAACAGATAGTTTCTATAGTGGATAGAACCAGTGACCTGTGAAATGATAGTAAGCAATTTATCATTCGTATGACTTGCTTTTATCAGAATCGATTTCTTGTACGAATATCAACTACTGAATAGTCGGGGATTTGGTTAATTTCACATTGAACATCACCCACAGTTGATCCAAGCAACTGTCGCATTCCCATAGACTTTCCAGTCGGCCCCTTTTGAAAACCAGAAGCACTAGACTCAAGTTTCGCTCTCATTAGGGCTCGTCAGTAGTGCATATGATTGCCACTGCAGCCGGGACTTGAACCACGGACATGCTGTTCATCAGCAGGCAACCGTGTTTTACCACTGCGCCATTGGCCTCACGTTAACAATCAGTCATTAGCAAGTAATCAGTACATGACATAGTTCAATAGTAGCAAGAGGATCCAATGCACAGTTAAATTCAAATCTGGGCAGCTACGAAATGGTTGCTATTACTTGTACAAATCGAAAGTACGAATTTCTTTTAACCAATAGTGCAACTACTTGAAAGTAACCGTGCAAAAAGTTTAACTTACTATTGATGTATTATGGTTTCCATGGTGTGTGTGTGTGTTAGTCGTAACCTAGAGAACTAAATTTCTGATTAGTTTAAAAAATAAACCATATAAGTAGAATATGCAACTTAATCTTGTGAAATAGCCACAGAGATTATGATAACTTTATTCACCATGTTAATTGAATAAAAATGTTTTGTCAAAAGTTGTTTTCAATTACTTGTAACACCACGCATTTAACCTAACTTTATGAGTTGCTAAACATACTCGGTTTTTTCTAACCACCATAAAGTAATCGATTTTAATCGAATCAATTCAGAAGTGGGGACAAACCGCAACTTATTTAGATTACCCAAATAGAAGTGGTTGAAATACGGGCAAATATCTCTCTCCCTGTGTGATATTGAATACAAAGTTTATAAAGTCAACCGTGTTCTCTTGGAAGACAACAATATGATTATCAAGCTTTGACTATCGAGCGTAACAGTTTCCAAGAAAAGTTGTGTTCGGTTAACCACATCTACATGATAGCCATGACTATAAGTTATTTTTCTTGCCCCGTTGGCTCTTTATCGGTTAGTCATCCAGTTCTGACAACCTCCTGTATGCGTGTATTTGACTACGCCGTTAACAGTGGAAATGACTGTACTGGTGTGACCTTCGTCATCTTTGAGGCATCCTTTCTACAGCTCACTTAGTGTTTATTCAACTGCATGGTTGACCTTATGCAAAAGGTCGAAAGGTCAACTTTAACACTATGATTGGCATATGCAGTTACATAGTGAGCCCGAGAACATCTACTCGTTCAACTTTTAATTGTGCAGTTAACTGTTTAGTCCGGACTCAACGGTCACTAATATTAGGACCACAGAGTGCAAAGACCAAATCAGCTTCTAACCTGATTCAGGTTTCGGCAAGTTTAAAACAGTTCAATCGCGTTAGCGTCATATTTTGAAACCGAAAGCATAGAACAGCCATCTCTAATCACCACGATCTGTCCAGAATAACTAAATGCTTGTTCCAACCAGTAATCTTGGAGACAAGGTAGCTTACTTTTCATAATAAAACCAAGCCCTTGTTTTGCACTTACAATTTAAATCAAAACGGGAACAAAATCAATCTCAATATGGAAATTTGGACATGAATGAGTTCGGTCACTTCTTTGTTCACTCCCAACAATGGCATATAAAACCCGTCATCAGCTCACCATTGAAGTTTTGTGGGATGCAAAAGCAAGTATGAATGGGATGTGAAAATCCCACGTGTGTCAGATCAGAATGTGAGTTCTTATCCGTTAAACCGTTCGTCTTTTATGTAGGCAAGCGTCACCAGTGTGGAGATGATTAACTATTGATCATCGTGTCAGTCCATCATTCGTATTTTTGGACATGTTTCATGTGAAGTTGCAACGGAATAGCTCACCGAGATGAACACCATAGGAACCGGTAAACGTCCCACAATGAAGTTTCGTTAGCATGCATTTTAAAACCCCTCAGTGCGAAAATGATCTTCAGGAGTTGACTTCAAACAAACTAGAGAAAAATTATGCAAAGTAGTCGGTCAAGTCGAATCGAAAACCTAGTTTATGAAGGCCACATGATTCAGATATCACTTGACTGGATATCCGATTGTAACTTATGTAAAGATAAAAAGTGATATACATCAGTAAATGTGACAACTGTCAACAACCCAGTGATGCTAGTCAATGGATGGATGGTCAGTCATCTGATAGCAAGATGTAAAAAAATAAAACCCATGTGAGCAAATGAGAGTAACAAGCGGTAAGAGCCTGTGGAATAAAAAGGGAACTGACAAGAAGTGGGTCAAAATATGACATTATGGGGAATTTTCACAAATGCCGTTGCACATTGTGAAATCAAAACATGGTTAATGAGCAAAGTAGGCTGAATTTATACAGGCTTTCCACGACATATTGAATTTTAACTTAATTCGTTACTAGTTCGGGGGATTTTGTGGCTGTTGTGATTTGAAAGGTCCGCGGTGAACTGGATGAGTTCTGTGACGTATATCACAACGGGTAAATCAAGTTTTACAATTCAAGGCTCGGTTATAGAATAACTGATAGGTCTATATTGTGAAAAATGCTAGTTTCGTATGCCGATGTGCATTCGACTGGATCGAACTTACCGTGTACATGATTGCGTCTCATATATTTGTAGAAAATCCGCGAATATTATTCTAGTGCTCATGGGAAGAAGGGCGAATACACATTTGTCGAACTGTTGTTGGTACAGTCTACCAATATCGTCATCTACAACGACGGCAAAATACATGTTGATACTCATGTTTAACTGACTATTTCACCAAGAATAAGCAGCCTTAGTTCAGAAGTACAGGATACACTCATTTTGGGAGCCCCCCCTCACAGTTGTACTTTAACAGTCAACAAGAGGGAGGTTACATATCACAAGCAACTCATCACAGTGCACGTGATTGTAGAATGACTTTTCACTGCGTCGCTACACCACCTAGTTAGGTATCCATAAATGGTAAATCAATAAATCTGACAGATTAAACGTTCATGTCAGTGGACCTATCTAAGTGGTGTGTCCCAAAACGTCGCCAACCACGAGGCCACCAAATGTTGGGTCGAACACGTTCATTAATGGTTAAATCAGTGGTAACTCTCCGTAAAATGTTCCCACCCTAGACCTGAAGCCTATCAATTTGGTTGTAAAACGAACTACCAGATACATCAGGTGACATCCTAACCGTCAATACTTTTTTAGGATTAGGCGCTTGAACTCAATTGTGTGTCGCTTTCCATACTCATAATTGCTGATACGCTGATGTGATCTTATTGACTCGATTGAAGGCTAACACTGTTAGTTGAACACTTGAAGATTATTAGCAGCTCACCCCTTGAGTGAGCAAGGTTAGAAGCAGTAGGGGAACATCTTGTGAATAGTCATCAGTGTGCAAATCTTCGACTATCTATCGAAAATCAATATGTTGCTGAAGAATTGCAATAATCTGTGCGACTTCCAACTGACGGAAAAGTCCTGACAATGGGTTCATAGAGAAGGTGGCAATCATCTCTCATCTTGAAGTAATAACATTCGCTATAAAAGTGTGTAGCTAAGTATTTATGTATGACACCTTGGTCCTGTCTAATAGGATGTCAATGACACACTGATAAATACTGTTGTCTCAGAAGAATTTTGACCGGAGTTCAAGTTCCGGTTGTGACAACAAGATGCACTACTGAGACGGTCTGACAAGGACGACTTCCGATCTAGAGCTTCGTTTCGAAGTAGATTGAGTAAGCGGTTTGTTTGGATGCAAAAAATAGAAGACCTTGAAGTATACTGTCTTGACTGTTGTTGCTGTCAAACAGTCTCTGTAGCCCCAAGCCACAGCCGAAATTTGGGTGAAATGCTAATATTTGTATACATATGTTACGTTTTTATGGTTAAGTACGTCTGATAGGAATGACAGAACCAACTGATCGAATGCACCTCTGTTTTCAGACAATGGTTCTTACTGCTAAGCTATATGTATGTCCGTTCACCGCAATGTGGCACAGAAAAGTTCGTATGTACATCCCTGTTCTGAATGATCCCCTGTCTGCATTTTCTCGCTTCTAAATCAGATTTTCGCCTAAGCGTCCTGCTAGATTTAGAACAAGGTAAAATTCCACCACATATTGAACAGACCTGATTAACCATATGAACAGTAAGATTCCGTTGTAGACCGCAGTATATTTCGAGCCAACAGATGAGGGTAGTAACCAACTACGAATACTCACATTTTAGCCGAAATGTTAAACCCTAGACTTAAGTCTTCAAACGATTCTCAACAAAACTTTCTTATGACGTAGCTTAGCACATACGAACAAACGTAAACAAAATAGATGTGCATTCTCTAAAATCTATTTGCATGATAAAACCATACATATAGTACTCAGGACAGACCACAACATACTTGAAAGTAGCCATCGACATGGCAGACAATTCGATAAATTTGGTTTTCATAAGTCAAGTTCACTTTATACGTAATGACCAATTCACCAAATTTTACACAAATATTGAGGACAAAAAACTAAACAGTAACGAACAGGTTGAATTGTCAAGTGGTTAGTCGACCATGTGGACAACAATGATCTGTGATGTTTGATGAAAAGACGAGAAACGTAGAACTGAGACCGAATAGTATCATCCACAATAAAAGGAAACCGTTTGTAAAATCCAAGTGCATATGCGCAAGAAAGATGTACATTTCTGTGTGTCTGTTTCAGCTGCATTGTTTGGGAATTACGTGTGAAGCGTATAAACCCGTGAAACAAACTAAGCACAAACACATGTCCAAACACCCTCACACAAATAATTGTGCATGGTTGAGTCCGCGAAGAATCAGTAAAACCACAAAATATCTGTCGCACACACCAGTACAGTAACAAAACAGAACGAATGTCCTACAGAACACCAGCAGTATCACGGAGGAAATTCATGCAAGTGGAAATACTTATGAGCACGTTTGCTTGTATCCATATAGTTCCAAAACAGAATAGTATAATGAGCCCCAAATGGACCAAAACGTAAAGAGGAACAAAGACAACAAGCAGGTTCAGAAACACTCGATCTTTCATTCGAAAAAAAATCGTTGAGCGATTGTTTGGTTGATTGTTTGATTGTTTCGGTCGATGGATCGGTTGAACGATAAGACTGACAAGTGAGCAATATTAAAAAAAGAAATAGGTAAAAGACAAAATAGATGCATATTGCTTTAGCAATGAATAGGTTGTACAATGGGGTAGCAGTGGATAAAGCTGCGCCATCTCAATTGTAAACACGATCGATTATCAATAATCACAGTAACAAACGCTCACCCCACGTTCTTAACTCTCTCATCACTTGTTCGAATCTTGAAACGGTACACTCTGATAGTCCCAATAGCTCGGATTCATTGACGAAGTTCGGGGACTTTATCCAAACTGCCAAACACAGACTTCAACTTCTCTTCATAGCCGTCAATATTACGCCGAAGAATGTTTAGACACGGTCCAAGTAGACGTTCGAAGCTTCCCACATCCAGTACAGCCAGTTTTGTACGACCAACCGCATAGGCTGAGGCAGCTCGTGGATGACTGGTCAACAACGCAAGTTCACCAAAATAGCCACCCTTGCTAATAGTTGTTACTTCCTTCTCCTCGGATTCACCGACGCGTTTCATTTGTATTCGTATTTTTCCATCCTCCACAAAGAACATTTCATCTCCAGGATCACCCTGTCTTAAAACCTGAGCGTTGTCCTCGTAGATGCGTGTCTTCAAAGCATCGGCAATGCTCATGCGTTCGTAGGAACTCAGACTCTCCAAAATTGGAACTTGGTTTAATAACTCTTCATACATTCTTCTCTTTTCGAACGCTTTTTTCAGAACTATACCACGGAACACTTCTCGAGTCATCGCCCACACAACGCCGTCTTCGGTGGCTTGAATAGTCGCTGCTCGTGGAGTGTTGTACATAAGAGCCAATTCACCAAATGATCCCTTGTTATCATATTTGCCGACTTTTTTCTCTTGACCGTCAACCTTGACGATGATGTCGTACACACCCTTCTCAATTACATAAAAATTATCTCCATCTTCACCTAGGGTTATAACCTTTTCACCAGATTTCACTTTTCGTTCAAACATGGCATCAATCACGTCTTTCATTTGATCATCGTCCAAACAACGAAACAGCAAAATATCTTTGGTGGCTAGAGTCAGTCGCTGGCGTTGTGCCTCTGTCTTGGGATGCACCACTTTAATCAGACTGTTGTTGTCATCCTTTTCCGGGTCATAACTCTCTGCAGCCACACCTGCTCTGCGAGCTACACGCTGCGGGGGCACGGGCATAGGTTCTTCATCATCCTCATCATCACTGTCCGCACCTCTACTCGGTGCATTTTCTGATGTGGCTTTCTTCATCTTAAGAAATTCGATCGAAGCCTGCACTAAATCTTCCGGCTGTTGACGAAGCAATGCAACAGTCAACTCCTGCAAAAATTCCCGTAGTCCGGGGGGTACAGGGATCTTCTCGTGGGTAGTGGATGGTTCCATTTTTTCAACTGTAGCTTCACGTTATTGGTCTCAGACCAGGGTGTTGGTTGGTCAGTCTGCTGAAGTTTTAAGATCGTGCTGTACCAGCTGTGCTGATTGGCCGACTGGTGAGTGTGTTGGCAATGGCACGTGGAGTGGGCACACTTTGTTTCAGTGTGTGTGTGTATGCCCTCGGTAAGTGACAACAGCTACTCTTGCGCTGTCTCGACCCCAAGCGAATGGAAAAACACGCACGCAAGAAATTTGCGGCAGTAACGACCCAACGGAACTACGACGATCGTTGATCCAGCTTGCGACAGGCGGTGTGTGTAACCACTGATGGTCGATGGACAGACAGGTGCGTACGCGCGACTATGTATACGATCGATAGACAAACACACGCGCAAGTGGACAGTTGCAATCACGAGGCCTGAGTGAGAGAAAGAACAGAGAAGGGAGAATTCAGCTTGAGTTGCACTCTATTGTGGGAGGTAGACGGTATAGAGTCTATGAGGAAGTAGCCTGTCTAACCACTAAAATAAGGTGAGTGGATAAAGGACACATCGACCAGTCTGGCTGACCTGAAATTCTGCAAAGCACTCTACCAAAATGTAGTGACCAGGTAAACAAGCCCAAGCATTAGAAAGGCTGGAGAGCACGAACACGACAGCTTAAGCACTGGATGATTGGATGCTTGACTTACAGATTAATCAGTTAAACGCAGCGACCTTCATAACAAACTTTATCAGTTCAACACTCTCTGGTGACCGTCGGAGGAGGAGCTGTTGATGTAATAATACTGCCGACGGTTGTAGATCGCCCAATGATAATAAATGACAGAGTTGTGACACTTTTCACGTTAATCGGAGTACATTACCTGGTGAGACAAAACAAGCCCTATGGTTTGCATACGTTAGATGGCTCAGATCAGGCAATAAACTCCTGTTTCTGACACCTTATTACACTTATTACACTGATGAATGTACACTGATCAATACCCAACACAACTTGCTATTGGTACTATTGCCCACTTATCAGCACCTATTGATTAGGTAACACTTCTTGAATGCTGTTCATCCATCCATTCGTCTTATCATTCGACTCAACACAATTCTAGTGAGTTTGACCTGGTGATCGTTAACAGCGAAAACATTGGGAGCTCGAGTGAAATACGGAAAGTCACGTGATATTAGACAACGGAACACTGCTGCTGAGATTGACGGTTGAGTCACTGTATGCTTGCATAGACATTCAAAGGCTGTAAGATTATGGCAGTTTGGTCTATACACGAGTTGTTTCCTAGTCAAATGGAAGGAATGATTTAATCTTTCTGGATCACAATGTCAGCGGTTTTACCTCCAAAGTCCTCTGCCCAGAATGCAGTCAACAGAACCCTCACAACAAGACCAGAATTTTTATTAAAGTGAAGTCACACTGAGTTTAAATAAAATCACCGTCACCAGCAGCCGTTGCACTCCTTGCGATATTTCTGTCAGTCCCCTTCTGTAAGAAACACTAGACTCGAGTTTCGCTCTTATTGGAGCTCTTCAGTAGTTCAAATCCTTGCCAAGGCCGGGACTTGAACTCCCGCCATGATTTAGTGCAGCACTTGTGTTGACCACTGCGTCATTGACTTCACACTAGGGACGACCGAATCATCATATGTAAACGCTTACCGGCTTTCGCTCCGACTGGCTCCGAATTCAGCTCCGAGAGAAGTGCTAGTCAAGAAGTCGCTGACTGAAGTTAACAGAGCAGTTACAGTGTCTCCTCTGGAGACGATCGGGCGATCAGATCATTAGTCGCAAGTAAATGTAGTTGAGCGTTCAAATATGATGTTTCGGTCGTATTTAGTGTGGATATAATGGCCCAGTGGTGAACATGGTTGTCTAAAGAGAGCTTGGTCGGAGATTTAGAAGTTGCCGATGTGCACGCTTGATAGAATGCTCTCTAAGGGGATAGCGATCAAATACTTTGAATTGTTAGACGGATTCATCAATAATATTGGTGTGCTTTTGGAAGCATTGCTTTTAAGAACGTCTTGGTCGTGAAGGAAAAAGCTTGAGGAAAATAGCTTAACGAAGGAGTAAACCAAATGGAAATCACGTTTTCTACAAACGACGGCATAGTCTTAACGAGATCTTGCTTGTAGAATGATTATTCGGAACAAATGTTCTTTCTTATTCTGAACCTTAAGTTACTCAACAAACCCAGCTATCACTAACGGAGTGCCCGCCAGACGAACTTGACGACTCCGCAATATAGACTGAACATAACCCACAATTGATCATAGCTATCGCGTTCCCATAGATATTCCAGTCGGCCCCTTTAAAAAGAAGTACTAGACTCAAGTTTCGCTTTCATTAGAACAGCTCGTCGGTAGTGTATATCCTCGACACAGCCGAGACTAGAACTCCGGCCATACTTTCATGAGGCGACTGTGTTGACCACTTCCCCACTGACCTCATATTAGGGATGACTGAATTATCATATGCGAACGCTCAGCCACTTTC
Source organism: Paragonimus heterotremus (assembly GCA_013368495.1). NCBI lineage: Eukaryota > Metazoa > Platyhelminthes > Trematoda > Plagiorchiida > Troglotrematidae > Paragonimus > Paragonimus heterotremus. Next base: position 13,597 of record LUCH01004115.1, on the reverse strand, counting down.
GCTTGTGAGTGATGATCTAGTTGCCCGATCGCCTCGAGAGGAGACACAGTTACTGTCTGTTAACTCCAATCGATGACTCCTCGACGAGGACTTCTCTCTAAGTTGAAAGGGTCCGTCTGGAAAAGTCTATGGGAATGCGATAGCTGCGATCAGTTATGGGTGGTGTTCAATTTATATGGAAATCAAAACTGCCTACTACTCATCTGAACTGAACAATACGTAATTGGGTTGACTCGCTGGTAATAGACATTTCAGATTAACTGAAAGTCGAGAGTGTTCACCCACACGTACCTGGTTTGCTCATTCATTGAAACATAACCCAATTCATGTATTTTTGTCAGATGTGCGACTGATAGAACTGGCATTTAAGAAAGTGTAACAACAGCTACCTGAATGGAAAGAGCTTTCGTTCCACTGAGTTTATTTAGCGTACGTTTATTCAAATACATACACTAGGTTAGCCATGAAGTAACGTCCAAATGTCAACTTGGTTTGTGAGCAATTTTTGTTTCCAATTTTTCACTCCCACTTACAGTTCATCCAGTTCGGCCAGTTCAACCATTTAGCCTTCCTGAGTTATCGCTGACTGTCTACACCAGCAGCTCACCTGGACGTTCATCTTTGTGTTGCTCGATTTAAATTTTAGAAAGCTCATGAGGTAGGATGCTTTTGGCAAACCGAACACAATATGTTCATATAAAGAGAACAAACATCTGTAATGACCTCATGCATGTCGATCATATGTGTGTCAAAGTGGCCGCAGTGACTTAATCATTCTGGATTAGGCTCAGAAGGGGTTGGTAGCAGCCTCACAGTCTCCCCCTCCCCATGTGCAATAAATTCGGACAGTACAGTAACCACAAGAAGCATAGCGTAATCATCCTGTTGTAGATCTAATTAACCAGTCTTTAGTTATTTATGCGTTTACCAAGACAAAACAAAATCTGTATTAACTCCTGAAAACCTCCACTCACAATACCGACTGATAGGTAAGCGGCTGAACGATAGAGGAAGTGCGCACACACTCAGTGGCTGGACTACACAAGTACTGGCATACAAAATCTTGTTTATTCGTTCGTCTGTCTTGGAACAGTTCAGGTTCTAGTGTAACTAGACCTGTCCTGCTGCACAAGAAGCCTCTCTTGTTCAGTATTACTCAACTTGACTTATGTTGTACTAAATTAGGGATAATCCACGTTTGGTTAAAACCGTTGCTTTCAAGAAAACTTTTGCGTTGGCTGGTTATGAACGAAGACTTTCCAGTCGAGTGAGGCTGTGGTTAGAGGAAGTACTTGTACAAAAGTGATTATTTGACAAAAGCAAAACAAAAAATTTAGGGTCAAATTTCTGAAAGATGCCAGCTGAAAATTGTACCACAAGTTAACGTTGAGGTGAACTATGAGTCATGTTCAATCCACACAGATTCAACTTCTCTGTTAGTGACTCCTGTTACGATCCAGTCACCAAAACGTTCATATCAGCGAAACAAGTAATAAAATCCGCGGTGACTTGTGCATCTCTATTAGTGCGTCCACACATCCGCAAACAGTTGAGAGGTCAGGAGCATAATAATTTTGCCTCCCTATTAAATGCATTATTAGGATGGGATGAAGTGATACAACGCTTTCAGATCAAGGGTACCTCAGTTGCAGTGAGGTTGCGAAAGTTCATTAAATTAATGCTGTTTATTATTGGGTGGATCACGTTTAAATTTTTGATTAAAATATCGTACACATTCAACCGTCATACCTCTAACAAGGTGACAAGATGTAAATTGTATCTTTCTGGTTACGACACTCTGAGGTGAATGTACAGAAAACTAATAAACACGTGCTATTGTAAATGAAAATGAACTTGCTGGCTGAATGCTGTTCGAGATAAACAACACCAAACAGGTAAAATAAATGAAGACATGTTTACAACTTCAACTTCAAACGAAGTAAACACGTCTGCTAAATGTCATCTCCTAAAGACACCCACTGACAAACAGCATCCGGAAGTGTGAAAATTTCACATCAAGGCAATGTTTCTAAATGGTTGACAAGTTTTTCAGTGTGGTTGTATGTCAGTGGGAGAACACGACTTTAACTCAAGCAAGAGAAACGTTTCAATTCCATCGGTCGATATTTCTTATGTAGGACACATCATGACTTCAGTCGACTTAGCTCTCCTATTCGTCGTCATCGTACTGTTCTTTCCGGTTGCGGGGCGATTTCTAAATCTTTAGATGAACCGGATGGTTTGACCTCTCATGTTTCGATCTTCGGTTCGATTCGGAAAATTAGTGACAAATTTCGTGAATAGAACAGCCAAAGGTAATGTTTATCCCAAGACCACTTTGATGAAGACAGTAAAAATATAGAAGGTCATTTAGCTTGTGAGACAAAGTGAATACACTCCCTAAATTCGCCAGACTTTTACATTTATTGGATGGTTTTGAGAGGAAAATCTGGACGGAAGAAAAGAAATAGAATAAACTGTTATCTGACCCCACCAGACACTTTGGTGAGTCACATTTTGAGTTCGCCATCTTTTATGTACAATGAATATTTTGTAAGTTTAGCTTAGTTGTAAACACGAACGGCATCGTTACGATTAATCTTTTTGGTTATTTGGTTACAGACCGGACATACTAACTGAATAGGTCCGTATCTCCTGTCGACCTAGGGCTTCTTCTTTGAAAATGGGGCGGCAGAAACGTATAATTAAGATATCACAGCTAGAATCAACTTCGTGATATTAAGTACGTTGTAGGAGAAATCTTGGACCAATGTGCAGAAAGTATAACCGTGTGACTTGAAGTTCTCATTTCAGGCTCATCCTTTACTTGAATAGAGATTAAGAGATTAAGAGAGAGCGAAGAAGAAAACTGGGGATAACTGCTTGTATCTAGCATTTAAATGTTGACTCAACAATAGTGGTCTTAGGCAAATTAACACTAAGTTCGTGTACGCCTCACAAGTTTGATCACTAGAGGCGAACTGAACAGAGAACGGTCCAAAATAGGGTAATAAACTATCTAACGGAATACGCAATCACCCATTTTGGTACACACACATACAAATAAACAAACAAATAACAGCTGTCGCATCCCCATAGACTTTCCAGTCGGCCCCTTTCGAA
>LUCH01004114.1:24919-56041 GCA_013368495.1 Paragonimus heterotremus | reverse complement strand
AGCCCTCAGTGGGTCAGCGGAGAAGTCTATCAGAATTGTGAGAATTGAGATCGACTGTGCAATGAGCAATAATTTCCGTCGTTCACGAGAAGCTTCCGATTCTCACGAACCGTCAACAATGAAAAGATAGAATGAAAGCAACCATCTTCACACTGAGTGATGCCATGTTTATCGATCCAACATTCCGTTCCTGTGGACAGTAGTGGAGTACTGCACAGACAGGTCCAAACAAGTCGGATCGTCAGCAACATCAAGAAAAAACAGTCCAGTCAGGGTACACTTCCCAGAACATTACTAGAACAGAGTGGACCACACACTGATCAGGTCTGATCTACTATTTATTAGTGATCGGTAGAACATAAAACAGAGTAACCAGCATAAAGAAAGACCGGAAAGGAGTCAGAGATTTTCAACCAAACGTACCAAGTACCAGTCACATCATAGCCAATGGTCACTTCAAAAAGAGGTTGATTCGAACTTCAGTCTTTATAGGGCTCACCGGAAGCAAACATATTTACTCCAGTCGATAATTCTTCTAGATTTTATGTTTGTGAAGTAATCGTGATGGTCACTGTACCAATGACGTCACTCTAATAAAAATGGAAGAATCATCACGATCAAATGCTCAGTCGTACTCGATTGTAAGTGATGCTCGAAAACAGATACACTGTTAACCACAGTAAATAAACCCGCATCAGCGACGTGTCAGTTTGACGGAAACCTCCGAATTCAGTTGAACTAATGAGCAGTGTTATGATCACCCATGAATAGTTACTATATATTGAAAGGCATGAAAATGCAACAACCACAAATCAGACAACAGGATAACGGTCACCAATGCAGGCTCATCATATATGTGATCAACACAAATTAACATTAACAAATCAGACCGAAATAGACCACAATAACACTTGAAGTCACAGACCAAAAGGCAGCCACACTTTCTAACACAATATCACTGAGGCAACGAAAACGCAATTGTTACCCGATGATAAAACCGAACCTTCCACAGTGACATTTGAGCAATCATAGAGACAATAGAAAATTGCACCAATCAATTATACACGAATAAAGTAATCAGTCATAATGAAAATTCCAATGGCGCGTTGCTCAACACGAGAAAAGTAAGGTTGGACAATGGAAAAATACAAAGCGCGTGTCTTTAACCTCTAGGTTCAACCTGGAAAAGAAATGTTCCGGTTCCAGCAACTAAAGCCCACTTCGAACGCCTTGCATAAACGTCGAACTGTTTGTCCAGTCTAATATCCACACACAGTGCGTGAGGGTCCCCGATACCGGGCAGGACGGAACGGCACAGAGGATACAATTTGTACAGTATACGCGTACCTGTCTCCAGAACACAACGCCAATGAATAATCCGTTGGTCAGCCGATAAGGACAGTAGTTCCAATGAACCGTCAGATGTTGCGTTGTGTGAAGTAATGGCTAATCTGATTACTGCCGCGTAATGACAGATAGCAGTGGCAATCCATTTAGGTGAAAGCTTGGTTACGCCCGAAGTCATGGCCACGCGAACACTACCGTCATCAGCACCAACTGAAACTAGAACGTGAGGTGCGGGAGATTTTGAGTGGATCGCATCTATACAATTAAGTGCTGGTTTGGTTTGTATCAGATACGGAGCAATGGGCTGGCTGATCAAGATCCAATTTCGCACCGCGTTCCAAGATGAATCTGTAATACCCAGTGGACCGATGGCACCGGACCGATGGACAGACCAACATTCAATTAAACTGGCAGTGTTTGTAGTCAGTACACACAGTTCAGATCCAGTCCAACTGAGAAGTTTCATATCCAGGTAGCATGCAGGAGATCCCAGGAATTGAAGAGGAGAATGGCACAGTTGTTCCAATGTACCGAGTTCTTTGAACTTAGGACATTTTGGATGCTTACTGCATGGCGGTTGGACGATTAGGATTCTATGAAATAAAGGATGGCAAAATGAATTGTATGACAGGAACTGTTGTCTACCGTGCCATTCTATAACTGACAATAAAAAAATGGATGATCCGACTTAAACAACAGGTGCAAACAACATGGTCTTACAGTCTGTACTGAGAACTATGGACCTAATGCTTCACTTCGAAGTAGGCCAAATGATTGGATACAAAAACGGCAAGTGGAATACAACTAGTAACGATCGAGAGACAACTGTGATATAAATAAACCAGAGTACGTGTCGGAAAAAATGTGTAACAGTGGTATATTTGACTAAATGAAAACATTCCAAATAGGCACATGTACCCGGTGGAGTCCAACGCAGGCGAACACTTCAGGATTGGTCGTGTTTTGTTCTGGGAGTTTGTTTACCGGTTAACCTCAAGAATGTGGACACAGACCCTGTGGTTAGGTAGCTCAAACTCTTATTTTCTAGGCGAAATACATGAACTGTAAGGGCTTGCAGCTTAGAACGCAGTTGTTCGAGGCCAAAGCTGACGTTATTGGATAAGTTATGTGATTTACGCAACAAGCACTACTGAATGACGACTCAGCCTTTAGTTGTAAGCCAGTGGCATGAATGAGAAGAGGAGACTGATTTGGCGGGCTGCCAGAATATGCAGCGGAGAAAAATCTGCCCATGGAACGTTTTGATGCTTACACTCAGTAAGGGAACAACTAAGTCAGTGAGTCAAAAGCTGACTATGAAGCAGAAGACTTTCGGAAGGGAAAGCGTAAGGTGATAAAACAATTACTGCGAACGGTCTATCGTCATCGGTTTAGCGTAATATTTGTATCAGGTAGCACATCAGACCGACTAAATCACACTCGTAGTATCGCACAGAATCAATGAACATGGTTTTCGTGTTCGCCGGCCAGATTTTTTTTTTACCTAATTAGCCTAACGTGTATAAAACCTCCGTTCAGAATAGGCACCTAAAAGAAGGTAGGGCAACCAGTGGGACAAAATTATGCTGACTCAGGTTTGCGATGTTTATACAATCGAAATGTGTTCATTCTCGAACGTCTTAGAAACAAACCAGACATAAAATACGCACGACCCTCAATCGTAACCCGCCTAAGTAAGCCTTCCTGAAAATCAATTGTCAGACTAGCTCCCAGGAGATCACCTAATTGGACGCTACACCTTCAACACCGTATAGGACTGAACAATAAAACTGGCAACGTATTCAGCATGAAGTTGCTTCGAAAACAATCGGCGGTTCTGGTCAGGTATGTAGTAATATCGAGTTGGATCACCTCTGGTGAAGATAGCTGCACCAACACTTATGTGCAGTGTTGAAGAACAACATTATGTAACGTCAATAAGCTCGAGTCATCACCAAATCGCTTATCTTACAGATTTCTCAAAAGTTCTCATCCAGACAACTCCCGGAGATGCGATAATGATCAGCCAGTCCACCTTCCATATTCCGATCGATGGGCAAATTTTTTCATCCTTGTCGGACAGGATGCTGAGCTTAGTAGAAGTGCGTTGAGTTACGTGAATTAATGAATATCATACCCTGAGTAAAATGAGAAGTTTTGGCCGGATTAATAACCACACGCATCGAAGGTTACGCATGCGATGCAAACAATAATAAACAATGACAACAAACTGCTTCATTCATTCTAGACGAACGAAAAAGTTAATCAGACGGACGACCTGTATTCACCAGTTACCACTCAAGTGATATTTACTGAGACTTACATAATGACATTTACTCTGAACAAACGCATTTCACAGAGTGAACTAGGTCTAAGTGACGGTAACACAGCCTACATGAAATGCGCTAATCAGATACGTACGAGTCCAGCACAACACACCACTCATACATTTTATCCGAGAACGTGCACAAAACTACGTCGGATGGAAATCAGATGATGACCGACGATCCAACAAGTTATCTGAGCTAACGACAGTTCAGAAAAACAGCATTATGAACGACCTGTTCGGGGATCGATATCCGGTGAATCATAAAAAGAGATCAAAGTGATGCTAACGAAAGATATACCAACGAACTAACTGACCAGTGTACTAACTGCACTAGCGGAGACAAGACTTTTAAAACAGTGGGCATTTTTTTAGATAACGGTGCACGCAAACAGAACCAGTGCATTGTTCTAACAGGTAAGATAATTAGCACGACGTGGATCATAGAATTTGCTAAAATTCCGAGTCAGTGACTGCTGTGCGCGTAGCACATGAGCACCATCTTTATAAACACGAACACATAACTTAATCCACAAAAAGGCATTGTCGTCCGGACGGACAGACGTTGTGTAACGGCATAAATTAGGAAACAGCACCAAAAATCTTCACTAAACAGGTTCTCGTGTATGTACGAGAGAGCCTATGGCCCGTCTAATCAAAGTCTGTGTGTAAGAATGAAACTAAAACAGTCTGCTTTAATGTTTCGCTTGGCATCGGCAAAAGGATATGCGGCAAGTACGAATGACCAAAGGGGGAGATCTGGTACATAACGTCTTAGACGGTGGATTATAGAGTGTGAACATGACCGCACAGTAGAGGCAGATGGAAAACAATACAACATAAAAGTCAACAGTTGATAAGTCATATACGGAACCTGTGAAACATTAGTTTCAGGCCAGCTTGAATACCTACGGCATGCGATTACAAAAGCAACCCGAGGAAAAAGGAATAATCGCATGATGCCAATGCTACACTGGCTGGCTACCAAAATAAATGAACTTCGGTTCAGCCTACCGTAAGGAACCGTCAGAACAAGCTGCAAGAGCCAACAGCAAAGGCACATCGGCAAGGGTATCAGAGTCCAGTTCAACGCAAACAATACCCATAATCCGGAGATCTGACGAGCTGTTCTGCTTGCTCAAAAGGGCCGGATAAGTATCATCAGATACGTCTGAAGAAATAGTTGAACATTTACCAGCCTGAGGGGCAGTGAGTCGCAGGCGTGTAAATCCAAGCCATCCAGGTCGCAAAGGTGAATGGCGGGAAGAAACTCCAAAACTAAGACTCCAAAGACAAAGTTGTCCGCGACCACCTCCTGTTAGCAAATAATCACTGACAAACCGACAAACGTATTTTGCGCCACTGGACCTGACGGGCATCGTGAGACAACGAATACTGGACATATGACCGCGATGATGTTCCGGTGGATGAAACAAACGATACTCTGAAGGGATAGAGTCAGAAAAAAGAATTGATTTCATCGCCTTTGTACAACAGCTGAACATTAACACCTCAAAACTGCTAGAGCCTGGTAAGTATTTCTCATATGACCAAGAAATGAATCAGCCAGCGAAAAAAAGGCATGTACCAATTCACCGAGTAACGTCTGTGTATTAGCTGAGCTGTTCTTCTCACAACATTTTCTACATGGAAAAGTTTATGAAACGGTACCCACTCAACCCGAACTTCTTCCTTATTCATCATAAAATAATACACAGGTCACTTACCGAAACGTCTTTCTTGTAATCCCATGGGTCAGAAGTGAAGTTAAAGCATCCTATGAGCTGCAACGAATTTTAAATCAACCGTTGGATTTGGCAAGTATGTAACGGTAAAACGCACGAGGGTGATTGTCGGCAATTTCAATCATCTCTGGCGTCTTCGTCCGAAGGTAACCAACGGACGTGACGTGAAACAAAGTGGAGCCGATCATGAATCAGAACATCGCAATCGATTGGCAAAACAGCAGTAAACGCTGTCATGCACGACGGTCCTGTGTCTGCCTGTCTTCCATCAATCAACTCTTTCAAGGTCTAGTGCGTTGTCAGGATGCACGTGGATAAAAGCCTAACCCCCATAGCTCTCGGCTAATGGGCAGAGAAGCAGCAGTACCTACTGACAACATTCAACCACACAAGGTTTGTCCGTGTAGACAAATACGTACAGGGATAGTCAGTCGGGTCTGGTTTAAGCAATCGATCTCTTGTGAACACACACACACATAAAAGTGTGCACAAGTACCATTCAACCAAAAAACACTAGTTACGATAATTCAATTGCTCGGAAGAAAGTTGCGAACATTTTCGCTACGAAAAATGCCGGAATGCAACGGCCAGCTTGCGTGTTATTACTAAGGCTAATGCCAACTGTGTTTGTGTGTGTACGGGCAAAAGAACACGGTGAAAGTGGGAATGTGGATGGGAAATGAGCAACACGGAATGACTGCAGCCACTGGACAACCCAGACAGATTCGACAGTTTAGAAAATATCACAGTGGAACAAGAACAGAAAAAAACAGTATGTGTTTGTGTAAATCGAAACCGAAGATTGGCCGTGCAACTAGTGAATATTCATCGGTTATTTTATCCTAAAACAAATGTGCAGAACAACTGTGAGTCAAACTGAAACAAAAGACGTACGCGCAAAAGAGACCTCAAATCAAGTAATATAGGCTTCACTTATAGTGAGTCCCGTAAGACGAGGTGGGCCGCATCCACCATCTCACGCGTGTTCGAGCCGAATAACGAAACAACAAAATGGACCGCAAAACAAACAATTCATTCGTCTCCGTTTAGTTTGTTGGTAAGCATAAGAAATGATAAGCACATCACCAAAATAATCCAACGAAATCTTTTCCGTACGCATCAGGCAGGTGTCGGTAAGCATGCAATTTGAATACGGTCTTCATATACGCTTTCAAGCTCATAAACTGATTGCACAGCAACTGCACAAGTTCAGCATTTTCAGTTAGATGTGGAATGTGAAAAAGCGACTAACACACATAAAAACTGTCACGACTTCAAATGTGAAATCCGAAGGAAACTAGTTGAACACGTATCATAAATCTTCGGCTGAATCAATCAAACGTTGTGAATTAGCGATAATGTCAGTAGACGAAAACAGTTCTGCGGAAATGTCACGGGCAATGTGTGTGTGTGTGTGTGGATGCGAATCAAAGCATGTTTCCGGCAGGTGAGGAATGCACTGAAACTTATCATCGGCTTAAAGATGGGCAGAAGGAAACAGGCCAATCGCAGGCGGTGAATATTAAGGTCATCGGCGGCCTGACAGATATGTCTGTAGGTGACATGGGGTACGGGAGACGAACCGTTGTGTTTGTTTAAAGCCTAACAAAATGCACTACTGCGTTATTGAAAATGTATTGATGTCACATGTGACACATTGAAGCATAGAAACTGCCAGCTGCCAACCTGTTACAACCCAGACGGACCAACCCTCAAAAACACAGTTACATCGTACTTGGGAAGTGAACACAGCAGTCGTTACCACTTATAAATGTGTAAGTATAGACGAATAAATAGACGAACATGTAAACAGTAAATAAAGAGTAACAGCCGTAATCGGAGCAGTTTACCACAGTAACCAAAACACAAGGAGGCAAATGAACATGTCTCATCACGAATTGCTTAAACTGGAGTCCTAGTGGTTCCGCTCAAACATACCACATCTAACGAACATTCGAAGGAAATAAGAACACAAAGTATGTTAGAAGTGTGTGATTCTACAAGCTGGCCTTCAACATGACCAGCACGGTTTTGTGAACTAAAACGTTATGAACGAACCTGATGAATTTTCATGATCAAACTTCAAAGTCCAACTGGATAGACAAGTATCTTCGCCACCAGCGAAGCAGTAGAACAAGAGATCGTCCGTCTGGTCGTGATCTGCAAATAGACAGCGAAAACAAAAATCAACAACCACGGACCTAAAAAGATTTGCATGGATGGGTATCTTACGATACATGAACTGGCCTGGAGAGGCTGTCCGACACAGTTCGAATTAGTGACATTCGAACACCCACATGTTATCTTGAGCTACGTAAGCGCATCCCTATGCGTAATATACACTGTCTGCTCCTTCACTTTTCACGTTTAACTGCGCTGTGAGATAGTAACCAAGTCAACACAGAAGTGTACAATATTCCTAGACCACAAACATAAATCAACAATATTGCAACAAAATGAAACAAAACGAAATATCAAACAATCACTTAAACTGTTCATGTAAAATCCCAATAAAAGTAAAATTATCATTCGCAACTTGTAACGAATGAGTCAATGCACAAATACTAAAAAGTGGTCGCATCACAAACAGATGATAATATAAAGTACAATCACAACCTTTAAAAGTGAATAGACTGTTAGTGATAAATAGAAGAAAGATCTGAAGAACCTTCATGTGGTTTGTAATACAAATGTGAGACTGCCAGTTTTGCCTCCGTTTTACAGCAGTTGGGGTTGAGCCGCAGAAAATAAATACCAACTATGAGCGACCGAATAATACTAGGGTGATAAAACGTACCTAGGACAGTCACGTGACTAAAGTGATCAAAACGATATGGCCCCAATATCACTCTAAATTGTTTTTGAATGTGGCGGCTGCATTTTAGTAATGTGGTAAGTAAAAGTCAGACCGGCTGTAATAGATACGGTCATTGATCATGTGAAAACTGAAGAGTAAATGTACAGAGCAATATTGTGTGCATTTTCAATTATCTGAAGAAATGATTTCAATCCACAAGTTTTAACTATGATTCGAATATCTAAAATAAATCGAAGAAATAAATTGTTTTAAATAACCAGGAATCCCGAAATAATTGGTGTAACATGAAAGTGGTCAATCAAACGATATGGGTGACTGAAACTGTTACGGTCACAAACTGATCACATCGCTTATCTTCATGCTGTCAGTAAAATGTGAAGCGACCCAACAAGTACGATCCGATACATAACGTTGTCATACATCCGACATGGGGAAATAGTGCGTCAGGTTTCGACTATCAACCGAATATAATCTAAGGATACATAGGCTTTTGTTTGTTGTTTATCTATATAAAAAGTGTATGATAAACAGAGGGAATAATTAACAGTAATTTATTGCACAGGATGATTACCATTTCCTAGTAAGTTGCTGTGACCTTCAGAAATGTTCATATCAAACGTGATACAGATGAAAAACACATGTTGTGTGCCAGAAGATTGGTACCGTACTTCCAATATATTAGTTAATTCTGTTTTTCATTTAAATATCCAGGATACTGAGGGAATAGCTCAATGCAATCGGTCGTGTCCCCAGAAAATGAGGTTACATGCACGATCACCAGAGCTTCGACCGAAAATAAGCAATCACGATTAAGTTGCATTAAGCAACGAACATAATGAGGCAGGTACGTATCTGACAGGTTTGAATTCCACACAACAGTAGGCGTGGCCATTAGCGAAACAGTGACATGGCGCCTGTTACTTTCCGTCTCAAAAGATTACATCTTGACACAAACAGTGTATGAACCAATCGAAATGTCACCAGGAACCATGGGACTGAGACTGTTTGCTTCACTCCGTGATAGTGAGAACAAAGATAACTAGATAGACACCAGCGGATCAAAGAGCGCATCTGACCGTGTAGATGACCGAGAAGTCACAGAAAACAATAATACACAAAACGTGATATATTACTGTCGTGACCGGAAAAGACGTTTGGTCAGCGAAATTGTTTACAGCCACACATATGTTACAAGTTATGTTAAAATACATGATCACGAACCCAAACGACTGATGTGACCTCACAATCGTTGGCAGTGGTGTATTGATGGTGATTTCGTTGATATGTCTCGCACAGTACACGTACGACTGCAGACGTCGTTGCTCGTTTCTGATCTTCCTGGCGTCGAGGACTGTCTTCGGTTTGCACATGAAAGTAGTTCTTTTCGATTCGCACCAGAGTACTTATTAGTGACACAGTGAATTACAAAAAACTGCTATTAGCCCCCTCAGCGGCAATCGATATAAATATATAGGTGCGTACATATATATGTATACATAGAACAAATTTGGCAATAGAGCTCCTTCTCGATTCCGACAAAATGGCACTATTAGAGATAATCAGCAGCACAGGTGAAATCCAGTGAACATTTTTGTATTGTTCAGCTTCGAAATACATAAATGTCAAAGATGCACATGGGAAATTACCTCATACCCAGTACATGTGTACAAAACGTAGATGACAAATACGTCCAACGTCGTTTGGTTACATATCACTTTTGAACTCACCCACAGATTCCTATTGCGCTAAGCGCACTCACAATAGGAATGGACTGCCTGACTAACTGCGTATGTTACAAAAGAAGGTCAAGAAAGAGTCAAATCATGAGTGGACTGAATGGGTGCTTATCACTCAATGGTGAGTTTCTTATCAGATGACACGCGAATCGTTTTGAAGTCCAAAATGAGTAGGCGCCGACGGCTCTAAGTGCATCCACAGCAACTCAAGCAGTGTACTGTTCACACTGAATGCTGAACAAAACTCTGAAACTTATGACAGTATAGTTTGGAAAATTTATTGTCATAGCGCGTCGAATACACCAACTGGAGTCACTTTACAATGCAGTAATGTCTCATAAATGTGTTTCACGCCATAAAAATGCTATATTCGTTTGAGAATCATGTGTTGGACTAGCCAACCTGTAGTATCGATGTACGTCAAACTGAGAGCGTCTAGAGCATGCTTTATCAGTAAAGAGGGAAGAGAACATGCATGGTTCTAAGGTTGAGTCGAAGGCCACTTCAAGCAGAAGATTGTGTAATCTTTTAAAAGCATGTGAAATCGCCGGATGGGATGATTGAGAAGAATTGAAAGAATCTACGTAACCACCACTTTCGGGGCAAAAGTAATTCAAGGTGAAAGTAAAGTGTTACGAGTTCGTTTTTCAGAATTTCCTCAAAACCTTTTAAAAATATACATTTTTGTTCTACTTGTAATATTCTTACGTACATTAGATGCCATCGTTTTGATTTCAAAAATGGGTATGTTGGGTTTGAAAGGAAAGTAGGTGTTTGTAGAGAGAAAAAAAGTGGAGGATAGTTCTTTGATTTTGTGGCGAAGTGTTCAGACAGTTGAACCTTGGTAACAGAATCAACCCTACACTCCGGCAAAAGGAAGACAACAAACGAGATACTCAAGATGCTGATACCAAAAAAAACAACATTGAATCAGACATAATCTAGAGCATATCTATCTACATGGCTACATAGCAACAAATACGAATTGCCAATTGTGACATGCCATATTCAGAATGTAAATGTAACTGAATGCAAAGCAAATGAAAGACGAGCCAAATATTTTCGTTGTGCCAGTTACTGTCGTGCACCGTGTAAAGTGGCAAGCTAGCTGATCGCAAATGACTTCGCAACACGCAACGTGCTAAATCATGACTGGACCGAATAAGTGTCAATCTTCCAGTGATTATTGTTTTGATGTCACATCGAAACTTTCGATTATCAATTGGGTTAAACTGCACGATTTGATCTTCACACTGACAGTCACTCATGCCAGACAGACCAACAGGTAGAAGTATGATAGATCACAGTCTCCTGATCCACTAGGTTACGCCTTGAAAGGTCGACATCTGTTTTCAAAAGAATCACTAAGTTTGGTAAATTGTCACCCACCCGCTGCCTTGTGATATAGGCTTTTGAGCCAAAGGCTTTGGTTAAGAGCCCTCATCGTTCTCCTATCTAAGTCCGATTGTCCTGGCAGTTTCTCAGTTTGCGTACAATCATGAATATTCACAGCACTGATAACTCTAAACTGTATCGGGCATTTCGCAGTACAAACCAAATCGTCTAATCTACTGCATACAGAAGAATGGATAAATAGAGATATGTTACTACATAACCCCCTCCTCATTGTCTTGTCAAAGTTAATCCTCAGGTTCCTACCGAATTCCACTTTTAATAGCACTACCTGGGTAAGCCCCATTTTCTACCATCTAACCTCAGGTATCTCTCGTCTCTTGCTTAAACTTAGAATGCGAACTAGTATAGATGCTTCCAACGTTCGCACTCTAAAGCAAATAGGTCAACGGGTCATCCTCGTTCGGACAGTAAACCCATTAAACGCCTGTTGTAAACCCTTCTAAACGGTATGCTGGTTCGTTCTAGCTGTTGTAATTCGCTTGGCAGAATTCGGATTCTCGTCCCGATAAATATTAACGCGAAAATCTCGGTCCCGAAAAGTACCGCGACTGTCCCGTATTCGCTCACAAGACAATACAAAAGACGCGTTCAAAATAAGAATCTTTATTCCGCTCCAAAACGGGGTGCGGCTAGAGTAACAAGTAAAAGGTATTTATAGGGCACACAATGACCACACATTCCCACCACATCATGAGAAACAGTTAGGACCGCACATATGCATAACGATATAAACAGTCTCAACCGATTTGAACAGTTCCCCTAATTAGGACTGAGTCAAGTGGCTTTCTTCTTCTTTCTCACGACAGAGGTGCCCTGGGACGGTCACAGGTTGGGCCCCCTAACAATGCCGACATCTGTTGCATTCCAGACTAGACGCCAGAACAACAGTTAACACACCAAACGGACTGAACCCGCCCTGTCTATATGATATCGGTTGTAAACTTCCGATGACTCCACGACCGCTGCTACCGAACATACGGTAGTAGGCGCAGTCCTCAGCATATCGGTCAAAATCACATTGATAGAATGGACTCACGTTCGCAACAGATCCTGTGCTATCCACTTTATAGGCTCTGTTAAAATCGGAACTAGAAACTAAATTTCGGAAAACCCTTTTACTACCTGTTTATACTACAACTGACTGCAGAGACATCGTTGCCAAAGAAATCTTTCACTCGGATCTGGCTGTCTTTTCTAGGTCGACACACAGTTCGGATATAACCATCTTAGCCGACAAAATGAACGACCAGATCGGTCACCTTGATAAAGCCAAAATTCGTTTAAGCAGTGTATTTAAAATGGTATCACACTACTCAGTTAATGCTGGGTAGCTGTTCCAACTGCACACCGGGTACAAGATATCTCTAAACGGCAATAATTTATGAAATCATGCGCGTCATTGTTACATTTGGCGCATTCCTCCGAATCAGACCATACCTTAGGTAGACTACATAGCTGTTAGCCAAAGGTGGCATGACTCTATTCGGGACCGTCGGTCTTACTGGACAAAGTACTTGAATTCAGATCATGCGTTAGTAAATTGGCGTTCTGTTTTATTTTTCGCATAGTAACGAAAGAACCGATCACAATTGGCTATCCAAAAATAGGTCAGACTGTCGGTAAGACATATGTACCAAACCAGCATGGAACGTAAGCTTAATAATTCTAACTTCGAAAATCCAAACAGCTGCAGGACCCAGATCTCATAGGCCATTCATAAAGCATGCGTTCGTTTGTTGGACAAGCACTGCAAGTCAGTGAAGCCCGTAAATTTGCTAAACATCAGAAGTACACTCCCATGACATTTCATATAACAAGATCAAAGGGGATATAAATAACAAGCTCAGCCATAGTCTGATCGCGGACAATGGGGCTTGACTAACGAAGAAAGGTAAAGAAATGGAAACCGATTTTGCTCCCGGAAACACAAGCAAACTCTTCGAATCTATTCGTAATACTAGCCCGTTTGTCAGTAAAACAAGCAGCTATGCAGACGGCTTACTTGATCTATAGCAAGTCAAGATAGTTGAAACTCTGGGAAAAACACAGACAGCCAAATCAGCTGGCCTTCTGCATCCACCGTGTTATGGTCACCACCAACATTTTCAACTCCGGAAAGTTTACATGGGGAATATGGCTTGGGTTGCCGATTGGTCGCAAGAGGAGAGTAGTGAACAAATACAAACGTATGGAGAAAAATCGGAAAAGAGATGCGCAGAAAGACAGATGACAGGCTGCGGACACAAGCTAGCCAATGACTACGACATACTGATATGTTAGAGTGTTTTCAATCAGCAATGAGAATTGTTGCGAACTTCCTGAACAGTTAGACGGCATCTACCAAACTTGCTCAGCGGGGGCTGTCAAGGCTTTCATAGCCCGTGATCGAGCCACTGCTGGGCCGATCTGCAGTCTCATTCAACTGTCAGCAACCACAGTGAACACTGTACAATGTGGCAGACGTTCCGCAGAGCATACGGAGTACGTGTACCAACCAGCGACGACTGTGTATTTCTGATGCATCAGTTGTCGGTCACGAACCACCACGTTTCCAACGGACCGTCATTGTACTCACATAGTCAGCCCACCGCATACTGAATAGAAGGCAGAAACAACAGTAGTCGAATTCCGAGGGTCCAGGTGTGTACTCCACATGACTGGGCCAGGTCTCTAATTCATAAGACGAAACACACGCTGCAAACCCTGTGGGTGAGTGACGAGTAAATTTTCGAAGCTACAGATGAGGAGCAAACTTACTTCGAGCTTTCGCTACCTCCGTGGACACCTCGGTAGCAATAGTGGAATCAGATAACACAGCCCAGTTAGGTGAAGTGACCGACAGTACTGAACGACCTGTGTGCAATAACGAAATCAGGGTCACCTTTAAACCTAACCATGTATCAAAGCTTTACGTTTTGAATGTGGGACTTGTAAACCATGCAGATAAACCGTGTTATTACAACGGTTTAGCATGGTCTGGACGTTCTCTGAAGACGAACTAAATAGAGCATTGTTATTTGCATAACTAATATCGGTCACTTTAACACTTGGTAGAGTCTCCACTACGAGATCGTCAGAACCTCTGAGTGCACGTAGAACAATGTCCATCACAAAGTTGAAAAAGAAATGGGGAGAATGGACATCCTTATCTAACGCGAGCTGACGCAAAAGAACCTCAAGATGGCTGTTCGCAAATGAGTAGTTTGCAGCCAGAACAGTCAGATAACGACTTCAACAAATTGCCATGGAAATAGTCCCAGAGAGCGTGGTGAGCAACCGAGTCAAAAACAGTCTTTAGGTCCAAAAATATCACGATCTTTGGCTGAGAAAAGGAACGTCAATGCTGCAATATCTGTCGCAAAATGAAGATATGTTCGATACACTCGCGAGCAAACCGGAAACCTGTCCGTTATATAATCTGGTTCACTGTGTTGAAGAAACCACCGCATTACGAAACTCGTCAGCATTTCGGTGCGATAAAAACAAGAACAGAACCTGTGTGGTTGTCACATTTCCTGGTGTTTTCTTAAAAATCGGGAACCACTGTTGAAAGTACTAGTCGAGGTACCTCTTCAGTCGGATGAATGTGGTTATTTCAGACTTCTCATCGCTATCTATAAAAAGTGCTACACGAAGAAAGTCCGGATGTGGGGTTTTATTACGTTTCAATAATTTAAGCAACAAAGCTACCTTGTTTTCCGACGGAGGATCTTCTGAAATGTCATAACCAACCAAACAACCCCATCATCCACAGTTGAATGGGCTGACTCACGCCAGTCGAACTGCTCCTCCAAACGTTCAGCTCATCCGTCAAGAAGCTGCAACTTCGTGAGCTATCTTTTTCACATATAATCTCATCAATGCCTTGTTGATGACCAGTGTAACCACGAAGCATGGAAAAAAGCAACCGGTTGTTCTGCCTACTTGGCCAGCTCAAAAACGAGCTTCACTGTTTATGCGCTTACTCTCCGTCAATCTGTGTTTCACTTCAATTCTGTCTGTCGTATTTGGAATCATCGTGATCAACTGACGTTGGTTTATACGTTTTGATGATTTCGCAGAAATCCACTTTTGTCATATCTGGGGTGTCTCAATGGAATACACTTATTCACAAAAGATGCGCATAGCTTCTGAAATTCCTCATCAGTGATCGTTTGTGATTTGGACAACTCAACTGTCAGCGCTGTTTGACAGGCGTTTCGGGTACCCTCTTTGTTCAATCTCCAACTGAGCAATTTACTCTTGTGAGTAGATGATCTCGGAGCCGATGGCAAAACAAAGCATGCACGAACAACTGTATGACTCGAATCAAGAAAGTCACTCCAAAATGAACTGTAATTTTTAATGGAGTGATGCCACCGACAGCTGACGACGATATAATCAATTTGCGTTCAGGGTTGGATTGCACAGGATGGTATCCACGTGAGGCATTGTCGACATTTGTGTGCATCTCGACAAACTGAGTCCGTTAGATATGTACATCGTAACAGCCTATCACCATACTCGGTGCTTCGCACCCCAACATTGAACGCAACACCTAGTCGCTTCTTTTCTGGAGCAAGACAACCAAGCTGTGCGTTCATATCATCAGCAAGCAAATTACATTCGAACGTTTAGTTTGCCTCAAAAGGTCAAAAAGGACGTCGTGGAAGGTGTTTCTGGCAGCATCTGAGTTATTCCTTGAAGGAGCAAACGCAAGTATGGCAAACAAACGATGTTTTACGGGTCAGTATCAATTGATTTTAACCGAAGTGCTAATTTTGACAGCACAGGCTACCATTCATCGGGATCCAGTGGACTAACCTATGTTTTGTCTTGGAACACAGCGTAATCCCCACTTTGGAATGCGCTTTACAGCCTCAAAGTGAAAGGACTGTTGTGATTACGTAGATTCAAAGTTGGATAATGAAGTTATGGAGATTGTTTGTTTACCGGTTTGTATAGTTGAGAAGCTGCATCTGTGGTGACGACGAAGGTATAAGGAGTGAAATAGAAGCGCGTATCTCTAAGGCATTCACTAAACTAGAACATCTCTGGCGACAGAGATGTATCTGTCTGAGACTCAAGGATCGAGTATATAAAATGACAGTGAGGGCTTTAATAAATTACATCGGCGAAACATGCCCATCGATGTTCGCGTTCGATCGCTCGCATCGAGTAACCCCAACACGTTAGCAACGAAGAGGTTAGGAAGCGGGTATTTGATAGTTACTGTCAGACGACTTACTTTATTCAATCCTCACGTTTACACATATTTAGATGGTTAGGCCGTGTACTAAGGATGTCAGCTAGTCATTTGCCAAACTGAACAAACCTGGCCGATGCTACAGCCTCTACCGGCGTAGAGTGCAAGGTGAGCAGATGATGACCTGGTCTTGACCATTGTAGGTCGGCTTCGTCTTTCGGGCTGGGGTCTCGTGATTCACAGAGTCGGTGGCTAGAGACCTTAGGTAAGATGGCGGCTAGTCGGGCTCAGTTGCCGTCGTTCACAACAGTTGTCTGTGAAGCAAGCATATTTAATGATGCGGGACAATGAAAGCCGTAAGGACGTTTTCCTGCTGAAGGAGTCGCACTTTCATTTATAATTCCGTCGTGTGATTATAGGGTGAAAGCACCCCTATGTTGAATGTCTAAATATATAAATGTCTAAGTAGAAACATAGTTGTTTTACTGTAATCAGATCCCTTCCCGTTCGTTCTATTCTTATTTAGGGATTGCATTTTCTTCATGGTTGTATGGCAGATAAGCATCAGCGCGAACTACTGAGGTGTCACTGTTTTAGATGAGGATGATGGGCTGTATGCGTGTTGGTTTATCTGATCCGAAACCGAAAACTCTCCAGCAGCATAAGGAACAGCAAATCAATACAACCGTCAACCACCGTCATCAAAACATCTCTCATCTGAAATAAACAATCCTCCCCAATTTAATGGTAAGTTCCTAGAAAGGAAACATTGCTTGTGTGCGAGAATTAGTTCAATAGCCTGAAAAGTGTAAGTAAAAAAACTACTATAGTGTTAATTGCTAATAAAGAACAAAGTGTAAATTTTGAGCATTCAACCGTAGTAACTGAAACCGTTATTTACTGAAACAGGCGACTAAATCTTGATACAGTAACCACTGACAATGGGCTCATAGGCGGAATCCGCCTGCATTATACGGTCCTATTACGTAATCACAACATTAAGACGTTGACGTTTCCCGAAGTGATGTCACTTTAATGTCAGACACCGGCTGTTTGTTGGCAGAAAGTGCTGGGGCGATCGACCTCGTAGCCGTGGAAGTGAAACCATTTAACACATCCTGATAAACATTTATGTGAAGTTCACTTTTTGCACCGATTTGTCGTCATGCCCTAAACCTGCACAACTGGATTATTTACGTAATCGACTGATGACAAGTGTGCGTGAATCATGCACTTAGTGTATAGTTCAATAGGTGGTAGTCCATTCTCACTATAGTGAAGCCAGAAATTAAATGCAATTCCGATAACATGGCACTTAGTGTACTTCATGAATACTTGACGGTCCCTTCATCGCATACATAGGAAGAGGTGATAAAAAGAACCTGGTAAGGGTACGATTTAGTTAGTCAATAGGACAGACAGATTCGTGAACGTTATGTATGACAAGTGGTACACCAATCAACACGCTTTGCAAAGTGTGAACGAAAACCGATAACGAGCGAGAAGATAAACTAATGTTTGGCCTGGTTACAAGACAAGCCGCAATATGGGCAAATAAACAGCCCAAGTGGGCGCACAGGTTTGGGGTGTAGCGTGCAGAAAAGTTGTTTACTGTTCTAAATGAGGGAGGATGGATTTATGGGTTTACCGACATAAACATGTTTTACGAAGTTACGAAACGACAAGCATAGAATGGAACAAAGTCGGTGTAACAGAAACCGTTTCACGTGAACGCACAGCTTACCCGCCGTACTGGGATCGGAAAAAATATACCGTGGAAATAGCTAGGGAAGTCATAAAAGTTGAAAAACTGAGCAAACGAAAACATCCTCGTAAAACAGCTGATGAAGAAAGAAACTCTTCAGCTCTGCTGGGTAGTAAAAGATTAAGTGTTACACTTTAAGCATTTACCAACCTCCAGTGAAAGCAACAAACGCCGAAAGAAGGACAGTTACTCAGTGAACACTGAAGATGTTATGGCCGCAAAAGGCGTTTGGCCTACGAAATTATTTATTGCATGAAATTCCGTACTGGTTAGGTGAAAACATAGGACAACGAACGCGTACAGTCATGTGTGGCTGATGTGTACTCACACACACACAGGGCAGCAGCACATTGTCAGTCGCATTAGTGACCCATTCTCCATAGCGCTTACACACTGTTCCAGTCTCCGGTCTCTCGTCCTCCTGGCGCTGAGACTTGCCCTCTAGTTCCCGAATGTACGTACTACACTATCCACAAACGAAGCTGCATGTTATGACAATGACCAGCCAATCGGTTTCTGTTTCACCGGAAGCTGAAGCGATATAATGATAGTGTTTTCTGATCAACGTCCCCATCCAGTTAAGTCGCCATGACTACTATTCTGTACGGTTCACCAATGAAAATCAACAAGATCAAAACGAAGACAAAGATAGCAAACAGACAAAAGCTGTCGTCCGAAAACTCCGCACACACACAGCAGGCATGCGTGCATAGCTTTCGGCCTTGAACTATCCACAGCGGAACAATACATCAGATCACATAAGCACACAATCAAATCTGTAATTTAGTGAGAAAGACACGTGTGTCACAAGTTTAAGTGAATAGTCAACGACAAGATGAGAATGAGCAGTATTGTACAGATATTCGCTGTTTGTGCGCGCTCACTCGTTTATCTGCTGAGTTATTAGTTCGTGTAAACAGCTGACAGGAACGATCGAAATGTAGCTCGAGCACAAATTCTACGTAACAAATTTAGCGTTCGTCAAATTACAAACCCGAAAAATAAAACGGAATACGTTGAAATCTATGAGTGATCTAACGACAATATACTGTGTTGTGAGGGTATACAACGGATGTGTAATGAAAAGCGACTGATTATCGACGGTCAGAGAATGGTGAAGTAGATGGCTACAGATAGTTGACGGCCATTAAAGCCATAGCGACTTCCTCTACTAAACACTGGTTCCCAACCCACTTGTCCTAGTCGGAGATAACCTATTATGGGACTGAACAGCACAACTGATTGAACACCTGGTTAACAAACGTCACCGTCTCATTTCTCCGAGATTGAAAATTAGCAATGCAATGACTAATCGAAGAATTTGTGTACCAGGCAAACCACTGACATCACATGCCAGCAGAAAATACACACGCATTTCGGAAAGCTCGTGAGTAGACATCCAGGCGCAACCTGAACAATCAAGATACGCTCGTTAGTGTGCGATGCAGACATTAAAGGAATATCGTCACATACAATGGACAGCCGCTTTCTACCACCATGATGCACCTGACCTAGAATCTAATCGCACTCGAACTAGAAGAACTAACAGCAATTGATGAACTAGCTCGGGCAAAAAAGTCAGCTTCAACGCTGTGGAAAAAGCTGACCGAGAGGTGCGAATATGGCTGCTCCATTTCGAACTACAATCACCATTAGAGATAAAGAAAAGTGAAGGAATTAGTTGCATACTGCAAAACAGTGCTGCACCAATAACATTATACTTCCCAAGTGCTCCAGTCGCGGAGTGCTTCCTATGTGACGATTGTTAGACCAAGAGAATCAGGGTACTCACGATTGACTGCAGTGGCGCTCTTCCCATCGGTTAACCTGAAACTATGTGGCGTTGTGTTTCGAAAATGGTTGTCGTGGAAGCTTGAATTGCAACAACTTTTATCCTTCAAGAGAACCTTGTAATATTGGACCGCCTATTGACTAGATCTTCGGATTAAGGTGAGACGTTCCAGGTAGGGTTCCATCCAACTGAACAGCCGCTGTCTCTTACTTAGATCGCTGTGATGCTCTTCGGAGTAGTCTTGAGGTGGGTCTGATTCGAATGTCGTTAATGTGTTGTGACATTTCTGAGATCCGTGACTGACCGAGCTGCCAGGTGGTAATTTAATAAGGCAAACAAAGATCGTTGTCTCGGAAGTACGTTGCAATACCGGAGTTTATGTAGAGCACGGGTGGTCTCAGGTACCATGAGTCGCTGGTCTTTCTTCGGTAGTAGCATGTGCTGCATTCTGGCACTGGATTAGACCATTGTTCAAAATCTTCTCCAGCTTTGAACGTGTTTCCGGACACGCAAGTGCAAACGCATTTTTTGCAATATCAACCAGGTTTTTCGCAGCATTAGGGATTATGGATGACATGGCATCGCCCGGCAGCGAGAGCAGCCAGTGTTAATTAACCCGGGGTTCAGCTCAATGGAACAGAACTGTGACTCATTAGGTGATGATCACCTTCAGAGTGCATGTGCAGCTAAGGCATCTCATCAACGCCTGAATTACAAAAGACGTGGTCAGCGTGTCTGTCAGAAGTAGCTCTGATTATTCTGATTAAGAGTCGGTTAACACTCAAATGTGGCAACTGTTGAGAAACGGACCCACAAAAATCAGCAAGCACGCGCCGCCAGGATATACAGCTGTTAGACCATAGTCTGCTTCACTTCATAAGGGCATGGGTCGCAGTTCTTGACAGCTGTGCGGACATCACAGTCCAGTTCAGACCACCAGCACATCCGTTTTGTCACTGACTCTATCTTTTTAAAATCTAAATGACCCTTGTGTAGATCGCCCAGAACGGTCTTGATCAGTGATGGGGGTATGATCAGACGGTTGTCGTGACACAACATTTCATAAGGTCGGACAGAGTCCCTTCCGGTGCAAAAAAATGAGGATGTTCCTTTCTGACTTCTGGCTGTCAGCCTTTGAAAACAACAAAGACCACTCAGGAAGAGTGTTTGAGTAAGGGGGCTCACTTAATCAAAAATTGCTACACCATAAACATCGGGGTAAACAGATCATCTGATTGGTTATAATTCAGTGTTTTAGTCTGGAGACGGTCATCTTGGAAGCAGGGATTACTAATTATACTCACATATGGATTACCCTTCTAGCAATCTGTGCACAGAGCTCTATTTTGGCATTCACAGTTACTGTGTTTAAGATGAGCCTGAACAGTTTGTTTGTAGCAATTGACTGCTATTGTCAACTTGTATACCTCAGGACGTATTATAAACTAGTCGCATTTGACTATCGTTTTCTGTCAACATAACTAAATAGAAAATAGGGTGCGAGAAGTAGAATCACACCTTATATATTCTGAAGCACCCGGTTGAGACAACTGTATGGGATAAAAGAAAGACAGAAGTCAGTAAAGATAGCAATGTTAACAATAAGAATAATGGCGAGTCGACTCACAAGAGATAAAAAGTGGACTGACATGTTATGGATGTATAGGGTAACACTCAACAAGAAACCACTGTTTAAGCCCAGAATGCATGGATGTAGGTCAGACAACCAACATTCCAGTGATGATATATGTGGCTTTGTTACGCATGGGTTGAATGAACAATCAAACAACAAAGAGGTTTCTACGATTTCAACAGATACCAAGTCAATGAGTTCAGTAAGTAGGCAACGGTGAAGCAAATTTTTGTGCCAATGAATATTCGAGCACGCAAATCGTGGAAGAATGTAATTTAAAGTTTACTTGTGTAGGACTGGAATCACGGAAGGATCCGTGCACAGCAACAAAGCATTTAAAACGGCAATTACAGATTATATCGAAGTGGTGCCAGTCAATCGCAAACAATCGTCCAGTTCAAGTTATGAGTAACAAGTGAGCCCAACTTTGACAACGTCAATCGGAAAACTTTTTTCGTCAAGCGTTTGAATGACCATTATAGCGAACGATGAATGTAACCGAGGTGTTACAAACTACATTGCGCTTGTAGATAAGCCAATAGTTGCTTGTCTACAAAAATTGAGAATGATGACAGGATGCTGAAGTTCACAACCGTACGCTGGGGGATTCAAACGAAAATCTCAAATCGGAGTTTTTGCATAGATAACCTGATCGACGAAGCAATGGGGTGATGATGTGGGTAACGGTCGCATAGTTATTGGCAACCGCTCGATCGACACAGAGGTAACAGAGATAAATAGATAAAAGATGGAAATTGCTCGTCATAGTGTCATAAATGGAAATCTGATAATTTGTAGGAGATCCTGAAATCAGCCTGCACAGGGCAGGATATTGACTGAAAGCAACCCCTTCCCACCCCCGACTTCCAACCGCAGCCCAGCCCCCTTGCACTCTTGAACAATGCACCACACCTAGAGGGAGTCTGTACATTGATCGAAACATCCGACAGACTACGATACATGATATAACCATCGAGCGTTTGGTTTGTTTCCTCCTCACTGCCGTTCTTGCATCCAGATTTTACCCATAAACGCTCTGGTGGGAGAGTATCATAGTGTCCACAGTTCATAGTTATATTTTGCAATCCGTTTTTGTACGTTTTTGTATACACAGTATCGTTAACTTCATCTGTATACTTGTTTGAAAGTATCACCATCACCTCTTGAATTTGATCGGCAACAAGAATAAACGGGAGTTACCGCGCGTCGTTTCTGCCTTCTTCATTTGTGTGGATTCTTGGGCTGATGAAGTAATTACACGGTGAAATATTTTAGCTCCGCGCATCGGTTGATCTATCGACGCTCAACATTCCAATTATCTGCCGATCGTCCTCCGAACCTGCTCACTGGCGTTGCCTTTCTATCGTATGGTGGCCTATTCAATTCAGCGGATCTTGACTTATCGATGAGTCGTTCCTGTTTTTACTGATACGTCTTCCGTCTTATTTGTATGCATACCTTTTGCGCCTATCCATTACCGTAACAACTCTTGTTTGGTGTTACCATATTTTGGTCACTCCTATCATTTGATTGATTAGGTCACTATACCCTGTCACCTAGGTCAATCAGTCCCACTACACATTATTACTTTAAGTGTCTGAGTGTTTATCACCCCTCGGATAATCTGATAGTTTCTGAAGAAGGTCTCTTTCTGATTCAAAACTATGAGACGGACAAAGCGACAATCAGCTGGATTTAAGCGTTATCCCGTGATTCATCAACGTCCGTCGAGTAGCTCAGGGGACAGGATTAAACAAAACGAAAGCGTACATGTATGAGATCCACTTTCAATACGAAAGCACGTAAGGGATTCGTAAATTACTGACGGCATGCTGTCTGGAGCATTCATATGCATGTTGACAATACAGACTGTTATTGTATTCATTTTTCATCGAAGGAACCTTCACTAAACTGATGCGGTGTGGTTTAAGGAAATACAACACAATAATCAAACGAGTGAGTAAATAATGTTAGACGTAATGCGTTTAGGATCAAAAGCGGTCAAGTAGGAATCATCGTACGAAAACAGCCGGGATATAGTAGCCTGTTAGTTCAAGTGTGGTTGGTCCGCTGTTTATACAAGTGGTCACCAGTCGTAAATGTACAACACACCATTTGAAGCAACCACAACAATCCAGCAAGAGCCCTATAAGCAAGTTGCACCCAATTAGATTTCCACTTCACTCAGCATTACAAATACTAAAACGGAATTTCCGAAGGCTACAAGAATAAGCGACCGCACAAATGTTTGTTGGCATAGACTTCAAACAGTCCGGATAACGACCGCGAAGTTCAACAGATTTTTAAACCAGACCATCAGTTCTCTTGAGAGTGTCACCATACCATTATATCGGAAGTCACTATCTCTTGTAGACAACTTAACAAATCATTTTCGAAACAAATCACTATCATACTCTTCAGTAATCCCATTATCTTTGTAACTGAGATGGTGTCATATGGTTGGGCCTTTTCTTACATATTGATATTAATTACCTACTCTTCTGTGCAAGAGATATCAGCGCACAAGTGATGGGAACTGTACAAACAAGTAAGCATATTTAATAGATCGCTGAGTGTAAACCATTCTTCAGTCGACGTGTTCGGAGTAACCGAGCTGCTTCTCTTGTAAATGAGAACTGACATTTTTCGTTCATTAGATTCCGTTTGCTTGTTGTGAAGCACATCATACCAATCGGCTAAACAATTTATCGTGCATATGTTGAAATCACTGGACTAGACCACTAAAATACCGTTGTGTGCACTGAGAGACCATTGTTATGCCTTATGGGACACGTTGCCGTATACGCATTGTGGTGAGTAACAATCAGTTTCGATCAGAAAGTAAGTGAAATTGGCCGATGATCGATAGCTTTCACATGAACACATTGGAAATAATATAAAAAGCGAAGAGAAATATTGATAACAGTCGTCGCACAGCGGTTCATGAATTGAAGTCACAGCTGCTGTCGATGTTGAAAAGGAGACGTTTTCAATAGGGTTGGTGTGCGTAGCTGGATAAGGTCGCTGTAACGGTGGGAACACTGTATTTGAAAAGTTCGCGGTCAAACACAACAGTAGTGGATGCTGTCAAGCACGATCAGTGTTAACTGAGGACAGGAAATTGTCGGGCTACTGCGGCTAAGACCAGAGTATCCAAGACAATCATGAGAACCGGAAATTAGTATTCTATACACAACCGAACGCTACTATCGATCTGTCTGGAGCAACTTTTGGGCGTCATCAAATTGATATGCGGTTTTCGATTATGAGTGATAGAAAACTTAAAACCTGAAGTATATGCATGCGTGCATACATCCTCAGGTCAAACGGATGAAACCAGCGCATACAAGTACGTTCTACTGGTCGGTTTGAGTGGCGTCAGCCCGTTCAAACAACCATACACAATGGATTGCCAACATTAGGGAGAACAACTGTAACAGAACTGCCAGAGAGAATGAAAGGCTTGTAATTGGATTATATATAAAATAGACCACAGATAGAATGGATTGGTGAGCTAAGCTGATAAACAGGTTCCACAAGACTGAAATGGTCGTTCGTTGTGCAATCCGGTAGTCGCGTGATGAAGAACGCAGGATGTATCGAAACCTAAGCGATGTCCTAGACATATCTTGAAGAATGTAAAGCTATGGACGGAACGTACAGAAAATCATATCGCCTAGGATGGTAACGACAATGTTAGATGTTTCATTCTAAACTGTTAGCCAGTATGATTTTTAAAAATGCACACTTTGCAACGCGGCTTTAATAGATAGTGATTCACGGAACCGGATGCAAATAGTATGATACCTCGACTCACAAATCCCAGATGTAATCTTGGTCACCTAACATTCACGTGGCATAATATATGTACACCAGCCCCAAAATGAAGTACAGGGCCTAATCCATTAATCCCCCTTCAACAAATTAAACGCCCTACTTGCAAGATAGCCGCAACATCTCGGTTGGTCAGCTTCGTGATAGTGATGATGTTTAATCTGAAATAATCCCGATCTCCAAAACTCAATCATTAACTTGTAAAAGGCAGTGAGAACAACTGGCTGTATATCTAACTACAAGCTGATCGCAGACTTCATACTTGCATAAACCTTCCGACCAATCAACCTCAAAAATAAACCGCAAACTCGAACTTCGTACTTGGAACTCATCAAGTCTGTGTCTCAATCCGAACTGTCACCAGAACTCATCATTTCTAACTGGGATGAGCGCACATGCGCGGTAGTGATCATTGTGACGAAACTTAGCAAGTACAGTTTCTAACTACATTGAAAACGAACTTGCAATCCTAGCACGACGACATTTCAGAATATCTATCTGAGTTCCTGCGGGTCATTTTCCGTTGTCTGATCGAGTTCACAGCGGCTACGGAACATACTTATTAAATCATGAGCAGTATTTGTCCTTACTTAACCCATGTGTGAACTACGAAGCACGATGACATGAGTAGTGTGTTTCTAAACTTGCAATGCCATCTAGGATCTTGAGGCAGATTGAGTTTCCGCGCGTTTCCTACAAGTGTCCTTGACATTCGCACCGCTCCACGGATTCCGTTAAGTCTGATATAAACAGCACAAATAATTCGCAAATAAGTCATCAACAACCAACTTCGGAACCTGCCGCTCCCATCGTAGAATGTGTGAACAATATACATATACCTGATTAATGAAAACCACCACGAAAGTGGTTGTGTGCTTCCTGTGAATTTCAACGAAAAACACATACCACATACTATATATATATATATATATATATATATATATATATAATCTGTAAACCCACTGCATGGATAGAATGATAATAAAAGTTTGAAAATGTCAGGCAACGTGTCCACAATATGCCGTCTATCAGCTTGTTTGATATCCTGGTTAGCAGTCGAACGAGGTTTGTACAAGCACACCGCGAAAGGTTCAAACAGATCAGTAAACGTCAAGTAGAACAAAAATTACAAGTGAAGTATTGTCCATAAACGCAAAACTTACCACCAGGTTCGTAATTGCAGGAACGGCCAGTGGAAGCTGTAGAAAGCAGCAGACAGCAATTGACATCTCGGCCGTGCAAACTGGGCTTAGATAGAAGAAAGTAATAACAACTTTTTACCAGATATGACAGTAAAGAGAAAAGGTAAATTCATAACCAAGGCATACACCCCACCCCCCCCCGCCTGGATAAAATGGGTACTGTATGCAATTGCAATGAGTACATTTAACATGAGGTGAGCGGTAACACAAAGTGGTAAATGTGACATAACAAACGAGCGGAAAATGTGAATCGTGAGAGGGAAGGACGAAAGAAAAAGAAGATTAATTCGATGCATATAAAGATTACCAACACGAACATCAGTGGTTTCTATTCTTCGCTACGTCAGACAGCGTCTTCCTTATCCAACTAATCCTGGCCCTTTGGCATGGAACATTCTGTCCAAGCAAGCTTAAACGTCAGAACGTTCATGCTTCAAAATCACGATGGTCAATAGACTGTTGTTTACTGTATGCTCCGTCATTCGCAAACAAAGTACGACGAAATAAGCAGTGAGTTGGCAACCGTAAGGCGTGCTAAGAACAGTGAAGCCTGAGAGACAAAGTCACAACGGTGGACAAAACGTATCAACTTCGAAGACATGTCAACGAACTTCGTCACCGCCGACACAATTTCCCACCACGCGTCACTACTGTTTCAGAGACACTAGTGGTCAAGACAGAGACATGCTTTGGACATCCACTATGCTGATGGACTAGGCTTTGCAGTAAGACTGTTCGTACACTTGCAATATACACTCGGTCATCGACAGAAGGACTGCGAGCATGCCGATGACACAGATAGCATAAATTGGCAAACGCCATCCAAACATTACCTAAACAACTTGTGATCTGATACATTCTATCAACGTTGTCACAGCTTCCCAGTCTCATAGACTTCTCGGCTATCGTCAAAGTTCACCGATAAGGATACAAACAAACACAGAGTACTTTCAACTTAGATACAACACTGTCATTAGAAGGAGAAAGGACCATATCCAACTGATAAACTGAAGCTTTTGATCTGATTAAGATGTTCCGGGACCCTGTTGACCCGTCAGAGAGTCGAACGGTGCTGTCTACTTACTCTAAGTACACATCTTCATATTCACAGTCCATTAGGTCGCAGTACAAAATCTTCAAGAGTAGCATAGAGCTATTTGTCAACTCAGTGTTTACACTGTGAAGCTTATGGAGAAGCAAGAAAACTGAAAATGGACGGAATCTCCAGAGTGTAGATGTATTGGGTAAGAAATAGGACAGGGGAGGCTTAATAAGACAACGTGATGACTGAAAGGTATAGCAGTTCAAAGAAATGGTGAGAAGAGTAAATGTGAGCAATCCCGAAGAGTACTTGACACCAAAATACTCACAGGGGAAAAATCAAGCAACATATTAGGGTGAGACAGAGAAGTTACAGACAGAATGGTAATAGGTGGTAAAGTCTTTTCCTGAAGATAAAAAGAGAAAGATACGCCGAGCCCCGCTAAATGAGAGAACAGCGATTCGAGGCGAGACATATTCTGAACTTATAAGTTACGAGTAGATGAAAGAGAATGATGAAGGCGAACTGAGTAGATTAAAAAGCAATCGGCTGATTAGCATCTAAGAAGCGGCCAATGGAAACCGCATGAAAACAACAGCAATCAACTGACGAAACCACTACAGGGAAACGTAGATCTATTAGATCAAATAACAAACGGTTTTCGTACCCACAGGGCTGTATGCATGGTAGCTATGATTTAATCATTAGTTTACGAAGCTGTGATCCATTGAAGTAACCAGGAAACAAAACAAAAAAGCGCTACACCTTCCCCACTTTAAAACGGCCCCATATCACTTATCTGTTACTCGATATCAGTTTCAGTTTGTCAGATGAGTTTCTGTGACACTGCTTCATATGTTCGTAGTCCTTGAAACAAGACAGTGCATGCTGGTGAAATAAGACAGAGTGTAAACAAAAAGTATTATACCGAGGTCTCAACACGGCATGCGGAATTACCTTAACAGGTAATGTGAACGAGTCCCATCAGAAAGTATCAATGGACCACTGCAGCTGGAACATAATAGAACAACGGAGACCCAGAAAGAACAGCCGCCCAATTCTGGCGAGCACAGTCATGGTTCAGACGTGTAGATTGTTGGTTCAACCCGTTCGATACGCCCGTCAGTATAAACTATCAAACAGTGTTGAGGCTTTAACGTTATGTATTCGTTTTCAACTACTACCAAGTGCTATCCACAGAAGTATTGGAAGCATGCCAGTGCCACACATAGTATAAGCTGGCGAACTCTATCACAGCTTCAACTATATAATTTGTGATCTTGTTAGACAGTCCGTCAAGGACTAAAGTGGTTCCCCAATTACATGAACTTCTAGGTGGTCGCCAAAGGCTCGTCAAACCTAGGATGCCAGTATGTATTAGTTAAA
The DNA here is from genome assembly GCA_013368495.1 of Paragonimus heterotremus. Lineage (NCBI taxonomy): Eukaryota > Metazoa > Platyhelminthes > Trematoda > Plagiorchiida > Troglotrematidae > Paragonimus > Paragonimus heterotremus. Next base: position 26,814 of record LUCH01004114.1, on the reverse strand, counting down.
ATGAATCTGGAGGCGGGCAGATCAATAAAAGAGAGACATCTTTGATCGTCCGAAACAGACATCAGTTCATGTAAGAATGAAATCCAAATGAGTAATAGTGGTATCGTGACTTTCTAGAGTGGGTAAGTTTTAATTCGGCTGGGTTCCAAATAAGACAACGATGATACAAGCGGTATGCGTGGTGAAGAAAATCGAAATGCAGCCGTATCAACTAGGAATACGTCAAAGGAGAATCGTACTCATCTGTCCAGCCGTTAGGCAAGGTAGGGCTGATAAACCGTATCAGGGATAAAAATGGTCGACCGAAAAAACTAGCATCGGGTATGAATGTTCGAAACGATCGTTTGAATGCTGACACCAATTGCAATAAACAGAAATCAACAGACAAGTAGTGAATAAAATTTACAACAGAGATGCAACCGATACAAACAGAACTTCCTCTGCAGTAACAGTTATCTGATCAAACTTACTCGCAAACAAATCAAGTCAGAAGCAAGGCTACACGTTTTACGAGTAGCAGTTCGCCAAGTATGCACCACCACCGCACCGCGATTGACACTGGCCAAGGTGGGAGATGGACAACTTTGTTCGACAGCATGTTCGACAACTTGCAAAGCAAATGTGCCTGGGATGTTCGCATGTTCGACCAGTACCAGCTGGGCACTTGAGCCAATCGAATCTTCATCCACATCCGGAATCCAACAATCCCAATAACGATTACCACCACCACAACTGGCTTGAAACCTGACCAATTTGTTCAAAGCCTCAAAACTGAATGTCAACTCGGAAGTGTCTGATTCGTTGTTTGAAGTGAGTCGAAAAGCCTTGAAGTCAACCTAGACGGGTCGCAACAAAGCGAAACTAGAGAAGTATATCTTCAACGAATGACGCTTTCTATCACATGACACAATGAGTTACGGTACCCAGGTACGAGTAGAACGAGCTCAAAACAGCATGATTTCTCAGAGAAATACAGGATGCTCTTAGAAATCCAACAGATTTGAATCGACAAACACCGATATTCTGAAGATGGAATGTTAAGACAATCATTACAAACGGAGAGCTGATAAACAGAAGGGTATACATTAACTCCGAGGAATTCACCAACCACGAGCGTCGATAAGGTCACCAACTTTTCACTATCAGATATTAAGGTCTATTTAAAACAGACAACAAAGTAAGCAAGAAGAAGAAATCACCTAGTAGACACAGTTGATAGAAGGGAAAGCAAAAAAAATCAGTCGCACACACATCAGTTCAGCTGAGCTAATCAGTCAAAATCCACGAGTCGCGTGCGGTCGTTTCTTACTGCAATCATCGCATTCACAAAAAAGCAGGGCTTTCATAGTAGACTATGAGATGAGAAAAATCAAAGGTTATCCAAAGGCATTTGTTCTCTTTAACGTCACGATTACACCAACACCGCAGTCAGAATATGGGACAGCCTACAAACGACCTCGCCAACATACAACGTACATTCGTCAATAAAAAAAGTATATCGACGGCACACTGTGTTGCATACCCCCGAAGGAATACGCTCGTTTGTCCACGGTATGGTAATGCGCCCGACATAAATCGGATTCTCCTCCTCGTAATAATTAACACGGAGAATCTAGATCTCGAGAATAATGCGACTGTCCCCGTTAATTGCTCCCAAGACGAAACAAAAAGTAACTTTGTTCCGCTTCAAAAACGTGTGCATAAGGAAAATTACAGGGTAGTTAAATGGTGCACAGCGTGCTACAATAATTCTCGAAGCAGAAAATCGAGGGAGAGTTGCCAAAAATAGTAGTTAACGTCACTAAGCCATCAATGAGCATAGCGGAATAAAGGTCATCATATCATCCTCATCATAACAGCCATGAGCCTGACCAAAAGGTGCTGTGGCTCGGGCC
>LUCH01004114.1:0-22974 GCA_013368495.1 Paragonimus heterotremus | reverse complement strand
ACAACAGCATGGTCCGAGTCCAGATGGTTGCTCCAAAAGGCACGACAGTCCTTAACAGAGTGGCGCCACCTGTAACTAACTGCTATATGAATAAAGGTGGAACAGATAAAAAAAATAACGAAGGATACCTGTCAACTGTTCACGATATTTCAGCTCACTCTGATTGGATAAGATCGCCTTCTCGAGGAAAAAGGTAGTTTTTGATGGAAAAAATGGATTACTTAACAAACTGTTTCCTAGTTCATCCAGGAAAGCAATACTTCAGTGTTGATAAAGATGTCATCAGAGCTATCTGAAGTCCCTTTTTAAGAGTCAGCTGACGTTCGTCAATCAGCACCATCCATGGCAACAGAAGTACACTAACCATCTAACGAAAAGACTAATGTACTACGTACACGCACACGTTCTGCCATTTTTCTGTGATCAAAAGACTTCATCTATCCGTACGAAAGATGGTTGCTAATTATGCAAAATTAACCACTGTTGTCGTGCATGAGCGACGGCGGTGTATAGTAGCAGCATAGCTTGAATGTCGGAATAATCGAACATAAAAGAAATCGAAACAGACAGAAGTTACGCGTGCACTTGTTAACCATTTCACATATACTTCTCATATATCACCCTAACATCCGACCCATAGAGCTCTAATAGCGATTAGACTATAATGTGCCACCAAAACATGGAACATCTAACGTTGAAGCTTGATTGAAGCGAATCAATGTTTTTATAGTAATGAGGATACAAAATCCCGCTGCATTTACGAACGAAAATGTTGTAAGCTACAGTACACATATGTAAGCGGTAATGCTCGTGTAGGATATTCCCACACTTGCTACTGATTATCATTCACTTGCTAACGTTCTCAGTCCGCTTCAAAAAAACAAATACCTGTGAGTTGCTGAAGGTTAGTACAGGAAGTCTTGTTGCAAACCCTTGAAAGAATACCCCGATTTATACACGATATAGTAATGCGCTTGGTAGAAATCGGACAAAATCAAAATGTTAACATCTTCTTGTCTTCTCAATGAATAACCTGCGAACTAAAATAGACGCTTTAATATGTACCAGCATACCGAACGAACTGGAAATCGAATCACGTTGGGTTGCACAAATAATCCACTAAAAACACACTATCACGAGTGCGAGTGGTCAAAATAATAAGTATAACCTTATCGTCTACACTCCCGGAGATTATAATAAAAACTCATCGATCGCCATGCGACAAATTAAGCTCTATAGGAGTTGGATGATATTGTCGGATTACTCCAATTCGGACAGTAGACAAAACAACTGGGGCGCTCGAACACTGTAATCGATGTGATCGATATTGTTAAAAATTAGTAACCCCGAAAAAAAACAATAGGAGTTAAGAATACCAGCCACACACATTTGTTTAAGTAGGATAAACTAACGAAAAAACAGGATGTTCGATTAAATAACTTGAACTAACTGATTGTAAATGAGTAGCAAGGGTTCGGACAACCCATAACGACACTCGAGCATTACTGTGGTTAGCTGACTGCAAAGTATGATCTTTCATTGCTCCCAGCCTCAAAAAAGGACACTCTAAACAAGATACCGTAATAGTTGATGTCCAGAATAAAATTCGTCCACAATCAGCACATCAGTTAAGTTAAGGCTGGTAACTGCGATCGGAAGATTGTCGTTGGCATTGGTTGCGAGTGAGTAACATTGGGCTACTGATACCCAACCGTTTCCAGATGAGACAATTTTACTTAACCCACTTATTAATTATTATTTTTGGTAATAAAATCGTCTTTCAATAACACACCATCCTCAATGGATCCCCGGATAGCTAAATCAACTTAAATATCTGAACGACTGTGTTTGATATCATGAGAGATACCAGTTCGCATACGTGTTGTGTACTGTTAGAGTGGCCAGGCTTACGTAGAAACATGTCAATTAGATCGTGGACGCGTCTGTGCCAAACAGCCGATTCAATATACATTCGGTCATCAGAATCTAAAGTCATTCACAACCCACAACAGTAAACAGTGTGAAACGATTTAATCAGATGGACGGAAAACATCAACACTAGAAGAATGAATGGGTGAACGATAAGCATCTAGGCCAGATTTCTATCGGACGGATGAAATAACCTAAGAATGGTGACCTATACAAAAACGCTATCAGTAAACCTACAGAATGAAACCCAAACGCAAAGAGGTGACCTCTCTGGGTTATGAGAAACCGCTCGATCCAGGTAAACGAGTTCGAGTTCGGCACCAAGCTCGTAAGTACCAGACTGCCATCTGAGTGCACTAACCACTGACGGATTTCGCCTTGTGTGCGACCACAAGAGACGATGGCAGGAGGATCAGAGTAGGGGACTTCTGTGATGGCTGTGCAACCACCACGTCCGTGGCACGTCTCTAGTGTCCAGGACGGCTGGAGCTGAGAACGTGTTGGACCGGACAGTGACTAAAAACAATGACAAGGAACGCGTGCTTAAATGAAACAAAATTTCCCGTCAGTCGGAGTCAAGGGAAATTGGAAATAAACTTGTCGGCTAAACGACCAAATTCAACAACACTGTATTAATAATTTTGCGTCATAATCTTTTAGAGCAAATATTTTCCCTGTCCAGCTGACGGACACTACACGGTGTAAAGACAACTACCAATTCATGAGTTGATTAAGCGTGTTGCAACAAATTCACCATCTAAAAGTGCACGCACACGACGTAACAACCACGACCCAAGAGTCCACACATACCGGATATCAGTGACGCGTTCATGAAGCAGAAATCCAGACAGACAGTGAGAAGTAGATTATTTAAAATTCCAGCATGTCACGACGCGCAATATGTAATGAGTTCAAATAAAAAGGTCTGGTCTGTAAACAAATGCACTGGGGCTGCCATCACAAATGAACAATGCTGTGAAAACAACGGTTACCAAAGCCAAATATCCTAGAAAGTCCATCGGGTAACAGTCATTTCTTAACGGAACAACGTCCACATGTGAATAAAGATATCGACGATCGGTCCCCAATTTTACTTCAACAAGACTAGCACAGAGTCCCTCAAATGACTCCAGTGAATTTGAAAGTAGTTTATACCAGGAGTCTCCCTTCTCCTCAAACATGCTGGACAAATCCAACAAAATCTAAAGTGGATGCAGGCTTACGCCAGATGTGTAAGAAGTTGTGTTCGGAAATTATCATCGGGCTGTTACAATAACATAGGATTATCACGAATTATATACGGAATGCAGAACAAATCGAACAAGACCTTAAGAAACACAGGGTTCGGACGAACCATGACGAACTGGAGGAGTATAGAAATGCCGCCGATGGCAGTGTCAAACGTGCCTGCTATCGGATACGCTGGACGGAATCGAATAAATCGATTCTCAAGTGGATTGGGGGTAATCTGCCAAGGGACTGACAGTTTTGCGCACACGAACATAGGTTGTAGTGTGATTGCAATAGCCTGATACCAATATCTTATATCTAATCCGCATCTCGTAGAAACGCATGATTTTCACTAAAGGAACGGAAATTAAATCACAATGAATTGTGCTTTGGTAAATAGACCAGCGATAGGTGAACAATGATGATTCGAAACGCATTTGGGACGGTAGACAATTATCTGACTGTATTACATTCCTATGACAATACAATGAAAGTATTTTTAAGTGTCAGCTATCATGTTACATGCACAGAGGAAAAGGGTAATGCCTGAATTCATCTGTTTCGAACTAAACAGTCTTAACTCGAACATGAATTTCGGAATTTACCAAGTCTTGATCAACTTGGCACAAGCATGCTGAATATCCGCATAGAAATCTGATGCTAAGTGGAATAATCACTAAAAATGTACGACATACAACTGAATTTCGCTGCGAAAACAATGTCCCATTGCTCGGAACTGCGTGATTGACAAGAGCAAAAAACATGTCTAGAGGAGCAGGAAAAACTTACGGAAAATACATAACTGTACAAGCCACCGTCACGTGTTCCAATGATCATAACCGAACGCTTGAAGCCACAAGTATCAGTTACTTGAGGACAGCAAGCAGCATTTGCCCACCTCATCGTACAGCCCGGAGGAAGAGTAAAACGAATTGATCGCTCACCAAACAAGCATAAGTGATCCGTGAGTACATTGGTAGTAAGGAATACCTTCAATGTCAAAAAGTGTCAAAAAAATAGTATAAATCGAGTGGCAAGTAGATAAACAGTGGCTAAACATTTTCTGTCCAGTGTCTAGCGACAATCCAGAAATTGACGGAGAATAGAGAAAAGATAGAGAATTCGCGCGAAACATTATAGTTAGTTTACTGCTGAATACATCGTTGAAATCCTTATCTAGAGTGGCTAGCACAGTCAGTTTAATTACCAAGCATTGCGAACACATTGAGAGATAGCTAATACTTACCCACAAAGTCCTCTAAACAAATACAATTGGTGTACAACTTTCTAAAATTGAAACATGGAATCGGCAGGCAACTACGTGAACAGATCTTTTACACCGTTAGTAGCTCTTCATAATGAAACACACTGTCCACTTCTACAGCCAATGTTGAGCCGATTAAGGGATTTAAAATCCCATTCGACCGGCAAACACGTGACAAGCAACCTGCTCTGGTGGCTTGCTGGCCATTCTCTTGATTCACTCCCCACAAGCTATTAAATGTGCACATCTGAAGGAAAGCTACTTCAGTGTGCACGAGCGATCTTGGTTGACAAGAGTGCATGCCAGTTACCTCATTCGAATTGCCCTTCGTTCAAGTTCATCGAAAATTTCTTTAAATTTATAAACCAGCCAACACACAGAGAAAAAAACACAAGTGAAAGTCTTTTTCAATTCTGACCAAATCTGTGAACCCACCAAAATGAAATTACACAAAATAACAGGAGGATTGCAAAGGATATAACACAGTAGCACTGAAACAATATACAGTTTTGGTTTCAAACATGCGCAGATCATTTGTGAAAGGTGACTATAGAAGTGGCCAATACAGGGAACTGTGTTAGCACTTACAGCACAAATCGAACGCAGAAAAACACAGTCGTCACCAAACCATGAGCAAAAATTGGCTACGTCCTGCTCGTTTGACGAGATTTGCTTATTTTACTATGAAAATGAGTATTGTGGTACAGAACACTTATTTCAACACTATTTCGTTACGTTAGCACATGTAACGTAACCCACAGATGATCCACATTACAATAAATATCGGGGTTCTTCTAGAATATTCGGAGAACAATCTTAATAAGCCAGAAAGTGACAAATGATCCTAAGCATTTCACTAACTAACTGGGAATACTAAAAAACCTGAATTAACACCTTGTGTTTTAATCATAAGTCTAATTTTGAGATTAAATTGATATTCTTAAATCTTGTGTATTCGATTGATAAAATGTACTGTAAAATAGTTTTCTTGGGCCATGTGAAGACATACAAGACATTCTTTTTCATCGAAAATGTTCAAATGACCTTGTGATATTGACCCAGTCGAACCATTAATCATTGGTTGCACGTGATCTAGCATAGATTGTCCTAAAATGTGCCGTCGTTACTTGATTGGTATCGGAAGAAATAAAATTATTATTAATTCGTCTAGCGCCTTATTTCTCGAAGGTTTGCTGCAAACATACAGTGTTCATTGGAAGGCTGTATATGGGAGTCATAGAAAGAGAGCTAAATCATGTCGACTATGAGAAATACAACAAGACAAAACAGCGAGGTTATTCATCCACTACTAAGAAGGAACTTTATTATGCCCATTCGGTAAAGTCTGTTTTCCGTCTTACCTGGAGGCATCTTCCGTGACGAACCATGATCATAACAACAAGCAAATTCCCCAAAGAAAATACGCCGATTATCGGAAGAACAAAAATTAATCTGCTGTTGGTTACGTTCATCACAGAGCACAAAAGAAAAACCATGCAATGAGTCCTTATTGATGCGGTAATGGACATAAGAGGAGTTTTGATATCTGTACTCAGAACAATAACAATCAGAAAGGTCTTCTATAGTTGTGGCGAAAGATGCTATGCATGAAAATGAGTAAGTATAACGCGCCTGAAATGCGCACATGTCACGAACATCATTTACTTTAGTCCAAAGGCAAACTGGCAAGTGGGAAATTGGTTTTCATAAAAACGCCTTCCAAATAGCCCAAAATAGCGTTCCCCACGAATCAAAGGGCACCCCCAACATTACATCATCAGATGATAATTTGACAAACTGGGTTATTTAAACTGTGCAAGTGAATAATATCAAATCCTATATTAACAACCTTGCATACAGTGGTAAAGCAGTTGAAAGGAGCTATTAACTAACACGGATAGTGTACACACCAAAATTGTATACGTCCGTGAAATTTTTTCCAAGTAATCATAAAACAGCAATAAAACAACATATATTCACGAGACATGCAGTAAACAGTACTCAAAATCAAGCCGGTATTTCTCACGATGAGTTTTGTGGGGTCCTCTTAGAGGGTAATTTCAAAGAAAGCACAGATTTCCTTCGAAAAAAGGCATATACTAAAAGGGGACAGGCTTTTAGATCATCGTTACGCTGGAATTAAAAACAACTATTGTTTGGCTTTATGAAAATATAAGACTGATGGACAACCACGTTATGCTCGTCTTGGTAGTAGTCCGTATGATAGGGTAACAATGATTTGAATGTAGAGCGGACCTTACGCTACTTAAATAGTGTAAGTAACCAAATTTAAATTAAGAAACAACGGTTGACGACAGGGAAACGTGAGAGAAACAAAAGCACAGCAGGGTGATCTGCCAAATGTTTATATAGCATCCTTTTAAATAAGCAATAAATTGCTGAAGATCGGATAACCGGCATTTCGGAACATACGTCTGCGCAGCAGAGACCCATGACTAACGTTCACTTGACAGAAAGGACGATGGAGTCATCACAATGAAGTCAATAAACTCAACGTCTTATAATACGCTGACGCGCACTTGCTAGTCGGTCATTGCTCGATCGGGTTGCTTTCGTTTCTTAGTAGTTTCACCGATCGTTCAGCTTGGCTCAAGCGAAGCAGGCAGTTAGCGGTCAGTAGAATTGTCTCAGTTTCCTGAAGTAGATGTTTTGCGAGTAAAACGGTATCAGAGGATAGGATGTTCAAAAAGTGGTCCGTCGAGAACAAACAGGGCCGATTTTCCAAGAAGCAAAATGACACCAAAGGAATACGAAAAGTGATGCCGAATTTCATCGGAAATTTTGTACTTAAGAGCATAACAACCATCTCCAGTACACGTTGTGCGAGCTGACGCGTAACCCGTCAAACGCTTGCCTCCATTCTCTGTTATACCATTAGGAATGTTACTTAACGAACCGCATAAGCTTTTCCAGCATGACGGAAGGCCATGCGTCACCTTTGGTTCACTTACAAACCAGCAAGCATTCGCATGTCCAACAGATGGTGCATAAACAATACTTCGAAGCGTGCTAAATCCACTGTGCGAGTTTCAAGATCAATGTCTAAAACGCCACCACTGCTCTTGTGCATGAACCACGATTGACATTCTGCAAACCGGCATTCAGATACCGAAAGTTTTCGAGCAGAGTGTCATAAATCTAATGTATCTAACAGGGCAACATTGTGAACTAATTCTAAATCAAAACAACGTCAAAACCCATTGTGGTGGGAATCCCAGATCGATGCAACCTAAACCAGAGGTGTTACTGCTTTCGTCAGCTGTTGTTTCTATTCAATGTTAACTTCGCTTTCCATTTTAGAGTAGTGCACACTCACCAGTAGGTAAAACTGAATCGCCGAAGGTACAAAAATGGTTATTTGTTGAGCACATCTTTCATTCTTGTGTTTAATCTAAGTCAACACAACTATTCGCATTCTTTTGACGTCATTTTAGAACACAGCGTGATACCACTAGAACGCTGCTGCGAATAGACTGATTAGAAAAATGTCCTGCATACCTTGGACACACTTCACAATAATCGTTTTCACACCATCCGGGCTTGTATTATTATAAACAAATGCCATTTGGAAAGCTTGAAAACTGTCCACAGTTCTACTGAAATCAAAATTCACAAAGATAGGGCACAGTTCACACAGGCTATTTGCGGACCGAAAATTCTCCCCTTAAATTATCAAGCCCATGCTACAAGGTAAACGATAATAAAGTAGACAGTAGATGTCATAGGCAGTTAACGAACAACAAGATAAAGCGAATATTGGTAACAATTTGGGAGTCGGAAATTTGTGTGCCAATCAGTATAAACATACTGATCAAAATGCGCTCGAAACACATGAAGCTTTCAACGGTTAGTGTCACTCAGTATTAGCATCAGTGTACTCGTCGACCGTACCGATGCATAACTGACAGGCAACCATAGAAAGTGGTAAAAAGTCGGAGACAATGGAATAGAGAGAATGAGAATTAAGTCCTCTAAATTTAAGTTCTAACACATAAAACCATGGGTAAGATATCGCGTAAACAAACGAGTGGGTTGCAAATGAGAGCAAACATCATCTATGAGAAGGGTTTCTGACAGAAATAGAGCATAAAAAAATATCCATGTCCAGAGACCATCCGCATAGCACTTCTGTGCCCGAGTCGTAGGCATGCCTGTTCTTCACAGATTTGTGTTGTCCTGAGGTTTATGGAGCGACGTGATAGCAGGTCAGAAATTAACTTGGATGCAACAAGAGTAAGACTTGTACCCCCATGACTGTCATACGTACCTCGGGTCCTCATTAAGAAAAACATAACAGAGGTTGATGAGCACCACGAGATGCTTTTTCAGTTCGCTAAATCACCTGATGCCAATTCTGCGACCAGCCTCTTATAACCACTGTCAAAAATGGAAAGTGAAGGGTGGTTTAGACCTCGTTTCGATTTACGTTCCATGCACTCTTCGTGTAAGAGGCAATAACTGACTGTTCGGGCCCAGTAGATGTCCACATGATCCATAAAATGACCAACACGCTTGTCAAGTCAGTCCGATTAATTGGTGATACATCAACGGTCTTCCAATTACATAGCTTCACTAACGCCGAAGCCATAGCAACAGTAACTATGACCTATGGAAAGCCGCAATCTGTTATTGACGTCCCACCTCTTACGATCTTTCAATCACAGGATCATTAAACAGATTATCAATCAATCAATCAATCAATTATCAATCCATTTGATATTCAAGTTATTCGCGGTCGCTACCGTGTTCAAAAGGTGAGGCTGAACGACGCTTAATGAAAGAGTCCGTTAGAGTGACGACAGTCGATTTCTGTCCGAACTACACACTATCGCTGGTCGAACACACTGTCTCATATCAGCTGTAGCATACTTTCAATATTCAATGAATCTCCCTACATAATCTAACCAGGACAATCTGTCAATCAGTGCCATAAATGTAACTCATACCAACGAGGTCAATCAATTACCCTGTTTTCGGATGCATTACTTATGGCAAAATGACTAGACGAAGTAAACACGAACAGACTGAACAGATTGACCAAGTTCGAAAAACCGATCGTCAAGTGTGAAGTATGAACAAGTTTCGAACGATACTGCTCATCAGTCACACAGTGAAAAGTAATTAGTAACCTGACAAAGAAACCACAAGAAAAGTCGTCCTCCATATCGATTGGTTGCGCAACAATGTAAGCCCGCTGATGAATGATGAAACAGACTATGTTGTCAAACGTGTGGACCAACGTACCGCCGGGCCATTCTGCAAACCAACCAGAAAACTCGTGTCGCTGGTCCAGACAATTTTCATAATTTTCTTTCCCAACTGCATTAGATCCGTGCAGACTAGATAGGGGGCTCCTGAAACAAAAACGAAACAGTTAAAACCAGAAATGAAACGACCTGGATATAGTGCATTGCGCAGGACAGTCCATGGTGCACTCCTGTCTTTTATTAGATGCACACATAAATTACATATATTTAACACAAGGTTCAAGACCACACAACATAAAGCAAGTCGACGAAAGTGAGTGCACACTTACGACAATAAATTCTCAGTACCGACACCATTGATTACGATGCTGCACCGCATATAACCCTCTCTAAACATAGATCCATTGGTGTCAATCCGATGAAACGAGTTGAACCGAAGAAGGAAAGTTTCAATACAAGTCGTTTCATGCTCTAATGTCAGGTCGTTGTCTGGCTGCCGGGTTCCTTTTACCAATCGACCTCGGGTTCCGCAAACAAAGTTCAGTCAGTTAAGCAATGTACTAACATGTGAAGCACACTGCCGAGTCAAGAAAGTCAATGACGAGAGAACGCACTGGGTACACAGATGTCCAGGTTGAGATCTCCGAACATTTGTTGTCTGACAACCCTCATAAGGATAGTCTAACGTAAATGAACACACGTATGTAAGCAGCAATTGTTAAGGATGGACAACCTGCAAATATCTTCCATTCCAGCTGGTCAGGCCTAGTAACCTACATGAAAAGATAGTACACAGATATAAGGTATGTTTGTCCTTTGGTAGAAAGGAGTAGACCGTTCTTACGTCACAAGTGACACACGATGACAATTCGTATCTTGTAGGTAATGAATCGTACTGGATTGTTTTGATGTAACTATAAACGCTGTCTCCTGTTCAAAACGTAAATAAACGGCCGCAAAATAATGTAAAACAAGGTAATATATACGAAATTTAATTGCAAATTCCCAAGACGGGTGGCTTCCAGTTGAAAACATCAAAAAGAACGGTTAATACAGAGCACACACTGCTTGGCCGATCGGTTCAATTTAGTCGACAGCATGGGTATGCACCTGAACCAATTTACCTTACACGCTGAAGATCAATAATACAAATCATCAGCTCAAGAGAGTTTGACAAACCTCTGAGAAATTGGAATAAACCCAGCTGGCCTTGTTTGTCTCCGATGACAGCCAACGAATGTGAACGATTGGTACCCGACACAGTATATCCCCGGAAAACGTTCTGACACCACGGGCGTACATCAGAAGGAACGAACGAATTCGGTGTAATGGATTGATTGACGGTCACGGAAGATTCGCAACGATCTCTCAGCAACAGTTCAGAAACAGTGTAACGGAAGAACGGTCTTACGTCCGTGAAAGAATCGAATGTGATTGACGGAGTAAGTATGAATCTGACAAAAAGAGCAACGATGAAGTTGCAGAAAACCAAAGCCATTAAAAAAATAAGGCACAGTTACAGATGCATGCATCATGCTTTCTTGCGTTACACGAACGCAAAATGTACAATAGTGGTGATGGTCTAATACAGAGCATAGGGAACGACAAAAAAAAATATGATTTACCTGAGGCTGTTTTTTAAACCTATTCAACTGAATCCATAGGTTAGCTTACGATATTCAATTTAACCACAAAACAACCCACAAACTTACCCCATATCGGAAAGACAGAATATACGTCCATCAGGCCCAAAAAAGAGACAGCGAGGAAAATCCGATTTGAGTGGTATTCGGGTAGAACACTGTAGCAATTAAAAAGAGTAAACAAATGCATGGGGCAAACAACCCGCCTGATTGAAATACGCGCCAATTTCAATCGATTTTCCGTTATATATATACCTCCGAAAACCTTCAAGTTGTGAGGGACTAATTGAGCGTATATGAGAAAATACAAAGCGGTCAGAGCAATTTACTTGAAGAGAGAACTGTGGTATCAAACTTGAAAAGGTCAGACCAATCTTCTTGCACGCTCTTTGTGACCACAAACAAATTCGGACACGTCTTAAATCAATATAGAAAACTCTGAAATCTTGAATCCCCTTAGATGAAAATAAAACTATTCTGTCGAGAAAAGTTGAGATCAAGCTTTCAGCATATCTATTCATCAGAATGGGTAACACAAAATCGTACAGTTCAAATCTGCGATCAAAAACTGAAACACACTTTTGGATATTGACTTAAATGGACAGGTCGTAGCCTGACTGTTCGGATCATCTGCCGAGGGTTCACTAAAACCTCATATCATCGCAAGGTTGTTTCCTATCAAAAAAATGCGATATTTATGGAGATTTTGTCGTGACACAGTAGAGTTACTTTTACGCCGGTTGTTTCTTTCTGATACAAATATGATCATTTTAGAGACCGAAAACAGGTACTTAGACCTGAAAAGGTGGCTTCGAAGCAGATAAACTGCGGATACCGCTTCCAGATATAATATAACTGAGACCCAATTGTGAAAAATCAGAGCCTCAGCTGAATTCCAATCAACGACAGAAAAATCATGCCTAAACGTGGCAAGCGTTCTACCAGCTGAGCTAGGAGGTCAGGCCAGAAGCTCAGAAAATTCACATTTGGACTTTGTGGCCCACTCGTCCCACTGTTTCGTATGAAATTCACCAAATAATCCAAACGATTGACTGCTCCAGCAGGTTTGATGAAAGAGTCCGTGCTGGAATCCACTAACGCCACTGTTAAGCATAGAAACTGTACCACTAATGAGCAGTTCTGTAGATTTGATTATCTGTATGAGACCGAGGGTCATTTGATGGATTTCACACGAGACAGCGGGACGGGTGGGTAACAAAGCCCATATGTGACATATCCGAGCCTCTGACGAGCCTTCGTAGCTCACGTGGTAGAGCGTTTGCCGCGTACGAGTATGCTGTTTCTATAGTCGATTCGAATCCAACTGAAGCCTCGATTTTTTTCAAATTGGGTCTCACCCAGATCATCGGATCTACCAAATTACTTACTAGAAACACAATTCAACTTCGATTATCTGAAAGAGACACCTATTGTAAACAAGCCGGAAAAATTGTATGTTGTCAGTAAAAATAATTGGGTGGTGTATAGACAGAAGATTATCCAGTAAACGAAACCTAGGCAAAAACGACTGAGGTAAACGGAACCCAGATCAAAGATTTCACAACCTGGATGAATGGAGCTGTAACTTTTGGACGACCTAACGTTTGAACTCAGAACTTCCCTGGATCATAAAAAGAGCGATGCTACATAGTCCAAATATGTGCATACAAGTGGCTTTGATTGGAATGCCATCGAACGTTAGCAACAACTACCTTTTGCACCATGGAGTGCCTGCCACAACGCCATGTCTAAGGACAGTTGCCCGATAATGTAGAAACTAGACAAGACCAGCAGTTTAATCGGGGCTCGAGCCGACGACTGATAGACAGCCCGTAGCATTAACATTAGGATGTTATGATACCAATAGGTGCATACAGACAGAAAGATAATAATCAGATATATTGTTAAAAGATTAAACACTGACTTTTAGGTGGAGTAGGATTTTTCCGTGGAAACCACACGACAAAATTAGCACTTAAACAAAAGTGGAGTACAGTACAATACCAAATGAACAACAGAAGAATCTGCACAGCTTAACCGTCAGGTCACTGTCGGATGTAAAAAACTCACGATACTCTTACAAACAAATACCACAAGTGTTCCTGACCAGCATGGGGTCCTACCTAGTAAACGTACTTTTTCAAAATAATGAAAGATACAACTATTTACCTCCGCTGATAAACAATCATTTGCCAAAACGCAACTTGAACAATCGGGTTTGACCATGGAGCGAGCAGTATCTTTATTCATATTCAATTCAAAAGAAACGGCCAGTGAATCAAACCCATTCATCTTGCAAGACTGAACATAAACAGCCCCATCGTTCCCACCAGTTGCCTGCGAGAAATATGATCAGAAATGAAAGAAATAAGCAATAAAACGAGGTTGCGAATGAAATTCGTAAATCGATTTGTGCACTGAGACCGTGGGTTAACCAAATAAATGATGCCGCTAGAACACAACGGGAATCTCCGCAAAACTAACCCAGATCACCCCCACTCCTCAACTGAACATAATTGATAAAAAGTGGACAATAAGGTCCACTATAGATATGATTAGTCGGGCGCTGTTAAGCAAAATGCACCGGGTCATTTTGGAAAGAGATGAAGGCTTTCACAGGGGAGTCCAAATAGGAATGTGTGTTTTTGACAGTTTGGGATGCTACAAGATGAAGGCGTCGCCTCCGATAAAAAAAATTACACACAGACTGATAAATTTAAAACCGAACTAACAAGAAGTTGTACCAGAAATGATCGACAACCGGGACCGAGTATTTCAGGATAATCAGAACATCCTTATACCACTTTTAACTGATGCTGGCCAACATAATTCATTCCATGCAGTGATACAATGCTAACGTCCGTTGCTTACTTTTGTTAATCTGAACAGACAATAAGTATATGACGGCGCTAACTACCTCAGATGTCCCCTTCTTTCATGCCGTCCGTTTAAAAAAAATCTCCAGTTCACTTTGAATGAGCAAGGAGAACCCTACGTAGGCAACCGGTAAGTGGATGTCAGTGAAAAAAGTTCCCACTGAATAACATGAGCTCGTTCATGTTGAACTAATACTGGATACATGTTGTGCACACAGTCTACTCGAAGAACTGACAAATTTCCAAACTACCGTAGAGGTCGGACGATAATCAATCAGTGGGTCAACGTCTACAGACAACTGCATTTGATAACTTTAACAAACCGCCAAAACAGGTAAAGGAAAGAAAGAAAACATGTTCGACCAAACACAAACAGGTTCAATGAATATACACAGGCAAACGGTGGCCGTCAAAACATACAGTAAGCTTTAAATAAAACAAACATACTATGGGTCCCACGTATGAAAATGATGTTAGTCAACAGCAGTATGTGATGGAGACGTCGAGACCAAATGAGTATTTACGGATGATTCCTATAACATTAGAACTCACTGGGCAAGTGTAACTGTTTGGGTGATTGAACCACCAAGATGTTCCAAGCCATTTCATCACTAACGCATTAAACAATGGTTGCAAAGATGTGCTGTTATTATAACAGAAATCACACCAAAACAGTTGTCACGAACTGACTACGTTACATTGTGGAGCATTTTGGTGCAGACCATCCAATTCCTATCAAGAGATAATGTTTACGATGAAACCCACCAGAACGGATCAACACACGGATGAAACGGGGATAGCTAACTGCCAAACAAACAAACTTACAAGGATAACACTTCCGCTATCATCTTCCGGATAGTATGCGTCAGCAGACCACACACTGTGACCACGATGAAGATCGCTCATTACGATCCTTTTGTGCATTGCGCTCCAAGGATACCACACAATCCGGCAATCCTGAAACACAATTATTGAAACTGACAAGATGCCCTACAAACGTAGGGGTATATATGCTCAGATTTCATGATGGGACTCTAGTAGGTAGTCGAGACACAGTCCGGAGATGTCAGCAGAAATGACGAGTAAGCAAGTTCAGAGGAATGAGTTGTTTTTTTAGAATGAATTAGTGATAACTAATTAATGAGGGAACAAAAGCCCCAAGGAAGGTGGTTTGTGGGCGCTGAGTTACACTCACTTAAACCATATTTTCCATGCGAACGCGGTAGATACACCTCTGATGATCGCTTGAATTTAAAAATAAGAGTGAATCAGCCCGCTCCTACCGTCTTCGATGTTTGTTATTGATAATAGTTGAGTAATGGTATAAACCATCGATGAACTGTTGTCAAGAATGATGATGATGACGACCGTCAGATCCATAAACATAATCTAATAACAGACGAGTTTAAAGCATTCGCTGAGGATTGTAAGGGTTACTAGGCGCGTGGATGGAATGTAGTTTGTGTGTACGAGTAAACATCAGCGTTCAATGTGGTATCTCACGTGCTCTCATATCACCTAATCAGATTCGTGAAGTAGGGTGAAAACTGTGAACATACAGTAAAAATATACTGAACTCAAACGGGTAGTCAATGATCACTAAAACGGTTTGGCAAGATACGGGAATGTTCCGGGTTGTTAAATCGATGTATTGGGCTACACCGTCCAGCAAACTGCAGACAAGTAAAATTGCATTGGATTACACCTTTTGCATTCGCACAGACTTTACAGTCAGCTCCTTTCGAAAAGAAGCGAAATACTTGAGCCCCGCTCCTGTTAAAGCTCAGCAATGCGATCTCGTATTTGGCACCAACGAACCAAGATATCTAAACACTCCGTGATCTGCCCTAGCTTCCCTATCATTTTGCTAAAATACGATGAACGTCCTGTTGACTCCGACTGATATTGTCAAGATCAGAACATCTCGACCAAGTTTAAATCATGCGTTACAATTGGTCACACTTCTTAGACCAAAGCGCGCTAACGATTTGCTAACGAGGTAAGGTGATGATCTGAAACTGAAGTGAATTTCGTCCATCTGTTACGGTCTGTCAGCAGCCAAATAGAGAACACAACACACTTACAGAAGAGAGCCACAATGCGGCAAGATAACAGTAAATTGCGAGGAGAAAGCCAGCAGCAAAAAAGTGAGTAAAAAAGTATTTACATGTATATAGGGTGGGATTATGCATTACAAGTATTCCTACAGATGGTTTTAAGAAAACGTCAAAGAGGATGCCGCAATATTGTAAACCTTTCAACAATCGCCGTTATGTAAAACGATTCCACGATAAACACCACAAGGACCTGGTAACGTAAGTCAAATCGATCACTCAGAAAAATCTCTGTTTCAACACCATTCAGTAGTAAGCTGCAGTAAAAAGCATCATCGAAAGGAAATCAAAGTGGAACTTGCCACACACTTCATAAATTAGTCATTTGATGCACATGATCAAGAAAAATAAAACAGGTACGTTTTATAATTCAACAATATCTCTGTTATCCGTGAAACGATACTCAATTCTCATGACAAGCGAGTGGGTGCTGTTGGCAGCCTGTGAACCGAATGCCATTTGATTAACCTCCGTAGAAAATGAACTATGCACAAAAATGTGAAAAATGGCTGCGACGAAAATATACAGCCCTCCAGGTTGCCGTGGTGTACACGAGCAGGTGTACTGGCCTAATGTTATCTGATGACGTAGATGTCGGCTGCCTTGAAGACTAGATATGAATAATCACTTATTACACAACGCGGAAGATGGCTCGCTACCCGATGCGATCGATCGACCGCAGACATCGATGGTCAAATATCTTGACAGTTCACGTCTTCTACCCTGAGCGGCCATGTTACGCAGTCGTACAGTGATGGAGGCTTCACTGTCACCTAATATAGGTTGTCCCTGAATCAGAGAAATCTCTCTATCACCAGAGATGTCCTAGAGTAGAGTGCCCTAAAGATACGAGTTTTTATTTCACCCCTTACACCTTCGTCGTCGCCGCAGATGCAGCTTTATAGTTAGAGCACAAACAGACACAATGCAAAGATGTCTAAAAGGTTTGCTTCTAGAGCTAATGTTAACAGAACCTGCCAAGAGCATGACACAAAGTCTACTGTTAACAGGAAATTAATCTACTAATGCGGCTGCGACTGTCGTGCTGAAGACTACACCTAATCCAGCTCAACCGAGAGGGGCAGCCGTGGAGTCCTCTAAATTTTATAACCAGTATCGAGTAGATAGTGGGAGTGTTATTAGTTCTATAGGTTGACTACTGTTCTGGATTTTAGTCTCTGAAATCTATCAGGCATTCGCATCTAACGAGTGTAACCGTCTTGCAAGAGTAACTCATTAACCTTTCTAATTCAGATTGTGAACACAGAAAGTAAGAGTAATAACCTGCATTTTAAGTCTAGACAAGGGATGAATGGGGTCTGAGGCTGGGTGATAAGAGGTGAGATCTGTTAGCACAGTGTTACTGTGATTATCTATGTCGGTTGTGGGATCTGCAGAGTAATTGCTATAAATGGTGGGTTCGGCAGGGACCCGCAAGTTAAATTTGGTAGGACAGTGTGGAATCGTTTAGCAGTTGCAGCAGCAGTTGCTGCTGTAAGCAGCATATAAGGCGACTCGATCTACACTGCGAGACGGCCAATGCAGAATTGGACTGTTGGTGATGTGAGTACTCATGGTTGTAGGTGGGCTGGGATACTGCCAGCACGCTAAGATCTAGACGAAAAAACGATTAAGGCTCTCAACTAGTCTGGCTCAAAATCCTATGCTGGAACTTCGTTCTGCGCCGGCCGCATCTAAGTCAAGTCAAGAAGAGATGAAGTGATTTGGATAAAAGAAGATTTTAATGTTACAACCTGATGTGGCTGTTAATACGGCAAAGTGCCAAGCGAATCCAGAATTCCACCAATTCTGTCACGTACAATTTCAGAGGGTCGGCGAACAACACGCAAGCAAAATGAATAAAACAACGAACAGACATTCGAAGCGAGACAAACGAGGAGCACTGCGATTAATTTTCAATACAAACAAGTGTTTCTGGTCTGACGGCTGCATTTACGTTCAGCGTCACTATAAGAATCGTACAACGGACACTAAACCACACTCCAAGGTTGACGTGTAAAATCGTGAATAAAGCCATTTTATAAACCCACAGACAGAAATGGCACCACATTTGTCAGCGACGCCTAGTTTGTTTCAATAACAATAAAATCCAAATAGGTACGAAATATGGAAATAGAACTGAACTTCTTTCAGGAGGGTGAAGTGCTTTTCAAACTATAGGAAAACGATAGGCATTCGATGATCACACGTGACAAACTGTCAGCATTTGACGCGAATAGGCTGGTTATATGAGAAGATAATCAACATAACAAACCTCATATTCAAACGTTGGGACACATTCCTTAACACCGACAACGAATTGTCATTTTCTCTCAGGAAGACGTCTCAATTCATGCGTTGTACATTGTGAGGTTACACTTGATTCTACGCAAAAATCTTTCCTAATTCTAAATACATACGTTCATCTCTTCACACAATAACATAGACAGAATCAATGCAAAATGGAGTGACGGTGGCACGGAGCTTTGTTGCGTGACATTCTTCTAACGCCCAGAACACTACCAGTGCGACTTATCATCCGAGTTGTGTAATAAGTGATTATTCATATCTAGTCTTCAAGGCAGCCGACATCTACGTCATCAGATAACATTAGGCCAGTACACCTGCTCGTGTACACCACGGCAACCTGGAGGGCTGTATATTTTCGTCGCAGCCATTTTTCACATTTTTGTGCATAGTTCATTTTCTACGGAGGTTAATCAAATGGCATTCGGTTCACAGGCTGCCAACAGCACTCACTCGTTTGTTATGAAAAATGACTAT
The DNA here is from genome assembly GCA_013368495.1 of Paragonimus heterotremus. Classification (NCBI taxonomy): domain Eukaryota; kingdom Metazoa; phylum Platyhelminthes; class Trematoda; order Plagiorchiida; family Troglotrematidae; genus Paragonimus; species Paragonimus heterotremus. Next base: position 3,906 of record LUCH01004114.1, on the reverse strand, counting down.
CAACTTGCTACTGAGAGAGATATTGCTAAAATATGGAATGGCCGTGTATTTATTCTGGGGGATATAACCTAAACATGGACACGTCAGCGTGACGGAAGCAGAACACAACATACCTCTCCAACGGCTAACAGACCATGCTCACTCAGACCCACTTTCCATATTCGAGCCTCAAAAATGATTTCGTCGCTAACACCTCCTCCTTTGAGAAGATACAACAAGCACCAGGAACCGAAGAATTCGCTTTCCAAATCTGTATCCTGTTCTTTTAGTGGCAGGGACCAAACGGCAATACTTCGGTCTTCAGCAGCAGAACACAGACGAAGACATTTCAGTGGAGGCACACGAAGAAAATCGACGGAAAAAATTGCGCCCTATGAGAAACCACCTTAAAAGTTCAACTCCCGAACTAACCTTCTGAGAAGTAAGTACGCCGACATGAACTTCATTGTGCAAACAAGGTTCTTCGTTTAAAAAATCAAGTTTCGAACGGAAAATGTCAATTCTTCCGAAAGTTGAACCAACGAACTTTACGGAGTCAAGAAAAGTAGTTTTCCAGTGACACTCAACAAAGCCAGAATAGCTATCAGGAGAAATTTCAAAACTTAGAGTGAACAAGTTACTTGCCAAAGGGAAGATTTCGAAGGTGTGCGTGCTTCTGTGAAGGTAACGAGACGTCCTTCGTTCAGGATCACTCGGACAAGTATTGTTTCATAATGGGCAGAAAGAAAGCAAAACAAAGCAGAATTTTCCCATGGTTTGGCTGAGCAATAAACGATATTATCACTACGATACTGAACGAACAGCTCGGATATGTCATAGAATGAGGAACCCATAAGGAGACCCGCATAGAATCGTGATCCGCCAACAGCAACCACCATCAGTTTCGAATGCAAAAGTGGGAGCGGAAAAATGTGATGTACAACGACGAATGGGGAAAACGTCCAGGTCCATAAAACAGCACCGGTTGGGACATCATACAGGTGTACTCGGTTTCCACAGCCTAAGTCAACTGGTCAAGCAAATCCTGAATAAAAAGACATACCGACAAGGATTCTGGTGTCTCGAAGGAACCTCACAGCCGTAACTGGGGTTTGCTGCCATCGCACAATTACCGAGTTCAGCACCTGAAATATAAGCTACTGATCGATGATATGACACAATATAGTATTTGATCAAGGCAGTGAAGGGAAAACTAGACTGCTAAAAAGCGCGAGGGTCAAAAATCTGAAACTATACACTGTTGACGGCTGCTATCATATTCGAACGTTGTTTGGTTGACGTGCTCTGTAAATGAGCCATATGGCTGCGACTGGCCCATGTTAGATTACATCGGCAAAACAGGTCACTGTCCAGATCTGGAATTCGAATCCGGCCCACAAATTAGCGTGGTGGACGTGTGGTAAAAATTAAGTTTGCAGTCTTGGTACTGTAAGATTTTTGCTGCCATTTGTAAGTGTAGCATTAATACCAAGTTGCTGTAAAGATATGAATTCACTAATCCACTGACTTCATGTTAGTGGGTATAAGCAAATCACTGCATCTACATATTCCAGCCACAATCGTTTGCTAGCCATGATTAGGGTGTGCGATCGACTTCTTCATCCAAAACTGATAAACTCGTGATCGGTTTACTAAAGGATGTCTATACACGTCTCTCCTAGGCAGACTCCACCGTCGCGACATTGTTTCATGTAACTACTCGTGATAAAAACATACAATTAACAGTAGTTAGATAAACTGGCTGAAGCGCCACAACAGATTAGACAGAGTGAATGAAGATGAGAAAGAAAATGATGCGAAGAAAGAATGTTGCCCAATGAAGGCAGAAATTAGTGGCACAAGGGTCACTAATTTCTACTCCTGGTTATGCTAGACAGCGCCATTAATCAAAGAGGTACCGACCGTCAGAACCTAGCTGCTACGCACTTGTATCTTTTTCTTCGTCTACATTATTTATCGCTCATCACGTTCTCTGCCTTGTATTGCAGCCATATGGCTCGCTTACAAGTTGAATAAAGCCTATCGTCCTAGCAACTCACAATCTCTTCTTAGAACAGGCCGGGGCCTGAAGCTAAACCATATGAGGAAAGGTTGAAATCTTAGAACACGTACTCCTTAGAGTATCGTCGGCTTAGAGGTGACTTGGTATTAACCTTTTTTATAATGCAGTCCCTGGAACATCCTTGCCGCTTGAAGCTCAACAAGGGAAGTAGCTTGACACTGAGGGGTGACTCCCTAAAACTAGAGATCCAACGTAGCGGAAGACATTCGATAGCTTTCTATATGCTGTAAAATCGCTTGAAACAAACGCACTGGGTACTCTCGTTAATTACGACAGTTCATCTGTATACAAACACATCTTGCAGTGTGACTACTACAAAATAGCCATATACAATGCATGTACAGGTACATTGGAAATTCTCCACATTCAACACAAAATACAACGTTTGCTCGGCATCTCCAATCCACTGCGGCGTTGGCTCAAACCACATGATCCCCAATGGCGTTCACGGAGCGTTCACTGTGTTTACTCAAGACCCGTGTACTGGTCCAGGACAGCCATGAACGGATTACTGCTTCATTTGTCCTCTTACTAACGACCCCTACGACACTCCATATACGAAGTGTAAGCAGGACTACTGAAAGGAGAACTACGCAGCTTATGGAAAAATACGCCGGAAACTGGGCCATATTAGATCTAATATGGCCCAGTTTTTCATGTATTTTTCCACAAACTACGTAGTTTGTATGTAGAATGTATCGCATTTCATCAAATTCGAAGTTGATGAAATGCGATAACTATTCTGAGCAATGTAAACGAACCAGCGCATTATTGCACTCTATATGCAATCATTTCGTGCCCGTAGCTGCATAGCTGACCTCACGCGCCAGAATGTAGTTTACTACGCACATATACCCTGACCATGTGGCTATAGCGTCATCAACATAGACAGCAGTATATCAGTGGTTCACACTGAAGCCTAACTGCCACATAATGATGAAGAAGAACGAAAATGTTGACGGAAGTCTATTTTTCCCAGAAATGATTTTTTCTTCGAAATATTATCGAAAAATAAACTGTGCTTTTGAATTTTACTTTTCCGCGCCACAACGACACAAAACTCAATTTTGGCGCACTCTGCTTCGGCGTCTGCGATCGGCTTATCCCACTTTTAATCCACCAATTCAAGTAGGATTCTTCAAAGGTATCCAGGGGTAGAGAAATAAATGGGGAGTCACCAGTGTGGTGATGTACGTCATTTTGGTAACGAAAATTTCCGTCTGTCCTGTTCGGGCAATCTCACTTAGGGATTGTCACTCTGCTCGCTATCATCACACCACGCTGACTGCAGTGGTCGCAACCAGATTGGCCAGCTTGGCCTCTACATTGCTTCACAAAGCAACGAGCCGGGGTATCACATGCTACGCTTGAGAGAACCACAAAAATGCTTGAAGAGCTCCCAGGAATGACCAATCCGTCTCGGTAGAGAACATCCACTTCATCAATGCATTGCCGAAGGTACGCTTGAACATCCGACGGCTTCACCGGCTTTCTGTATACACCCACCATGAATGGCACCGACAAAAATGGCTTGATAACTCTACAGAGGATAGGCCATAGCTGAGTGTTGGAGGAATTGTACACTCGCATCCCGCCAATGTTCAACTGCAACGACAATTCATTGAAAACAATTTCAGGAGGCCGGCAGAGGAAAAAAAATAAACCGCGTATTAAACCAAAGTGAACCTAAACTCCATCCCCGATGACTAATTTATTACAAGCTCGCGGAGAGCCCATTAACGTTCAAGTGTCCTTTGGTAAATCTGGACAGTGATATCTCAAGGAATTTGTAGTGGTCTAATCAGTCAAATGATAAAAATAACCAAAATATGGTAGTATCAAAG
>LUCH01004113.1:44910-57923 GCA_013368495.1 Paragonimus heterotremus | reverse complement strand
CAAACCTTTTCGAGTGTTGTTCAACGCACTCGAAGGTTCCACGCATTTTTCGCTTGGCGCGCATTTGAGCGCCGCCGAGTGGGCTGTGGCCTGTCTCGCGCTCCTCTTCTTTTCCCCCTTGGTTGTTGACGTTGGTCCCAGACTAGGCTAGAACCAACTATTCATCATATTTCCAAATATTGCTGGAAATATACCGTTTGTTTCCAAACCCCGCTGCGTTTTCTAGTTCGATGCCTGTTGGGACTACGTTACGATTGCTCTTACGGAAAGGCATATTCAATTTTTAGTGGACGACGGCCTAACGCATATTTGCGCTAGTGGACTCGTTTGTATGCCCTCTTGTCCACAACAATTTTTACTGTAATCCCCAAGAGCGGTGCCACACCCTGTTTTCAATTGGCGTCTTTCAGATCGGCAGTCACCCGCTTGACAATTAACAAGAAAAGCAGACTGGATCCGGTACCCTTGGGCATCCGCCTCGATCCCGTGTATCAATCGCTGAATCGTTGAATCGCTGAGCCCGGCGCGTTTTTTGAATTTCTGCGTTACAGTCCTCCTTCCGTTTCTTTTCAATGGCAGATACGCGGTCAGCTCTACAGGTATTCTTCTTTCAATCGTCCATAGTCATATTCTGATGATTTTTTCATCACAGAAAGGCATCGCCTTTGCAAATGAAGCCACAGCCAAAGATAAAGATGGCGAACTTGCGGAGGCCTTACCACTTTATGAAAGAGCCATTGATTATTTGCTGCATGCGTCAAAATGTGAGTATCCCCTTGCATATATGTTCATTTGTTAGATGAGGCACCCGATCCGAAAGTAAAGACAACACTGCGTGATAAGTGTGCCTCTTATTTGACTCGGGCCGAAAAGATTAAGAAGCTCCTGAATGAGAAGAAGTCCAAGGTGATTGACATTTTTTCCGTTGAGTGCATTATGTGCCTTAGATTCGCCTAATTTTTTGGGTGTTAGACAATACTTTATTCAGTTTTATCCGTTTGATTTAGTCGTACGTTTAATTACGAGTAGTGTACACCACGGTTCATGTGAACCGTCGATTTCGACGGTTAGTAAACGGTTTCGAGGCCTGATGCCCAAGTCACCTAGATACAATCAACATATCACTGTTAGTATCCGGCAGGCATATACGCCGTTTAAAATGGCTTATTGGACCTGGACAGTACGTACAACATACGAACTAAAAATGTGGAAATAAAAAGAACCGACTCACGGTAGTTCTTGAAATTTTGTTGGTTCAGAGTTCCAACACACCGAATGAAGATATTTCCAATAGATTCCACCCGTCGTGCTGCTCCATAAGGATTTTGAGTTCATTGTGGGGGTAATCGTGAAAACGTTGAAATGAATAGCTGACTCCGTTAACCTTTCTCTCTACGAGCTGCTCGCGACCTTCATGAGAAAATGTATTTCCGATCCACGTGGTTTGAACACTAAGTGTAAGTGTAAACTTGGGAAACGTTAAAGATGCGAAGAACGGTGCGAATTTTGAAATACAAAATGCTGTGCGAACGCTACAAGTGTCTGTCACATGGCTAAGATATGGTCGATACACCGGCGATTAGACCGGAAACTCGTCAACTTTTCCCTTATTTCATTCCCTTTTTTCCATAACAACCGCTATCGTTCGATGTCTGAAGACATCATATATGATGGTGACATGGTTAGTATTTCTGACCGTCACATTGTGTTCTGACACTTTTTAAAACCCGTCGAGACACTTTTTCACGCTTCCATATAGAGCACAGGAATGCAGTCGGCACAGACACTAATCTCTCGCCACTATTTTTGAAAGGAACTGATGGAAGAAGGTCCAGAAGTGGAGCTTTATTGCGTTTCAATAACTTAAGCTGTAAAACCATTTTGATTTCTGACGGTGGATCGCCGGTACGTCATACCTATTCACACATTCGTTGTTATCCAGAGCTGAATGATTTGGTTTTCACCAGTTGAAATGTTTCTCAAAATGCTTAGCCTACCTGCCAAGTCGCCACGACAGGTTATAAATTCGTGAGCCGTCTTTTTCATTTGGAGTCTCGCTAACACCTTGTCGACGACCAGTACAACCACAAATTGGGGAAAACAGCAACAGGCTATTTCCCAACAGAAGTGCATATTCCATCTTTTTGGCTTCCTAAGACAAGTAACCCTCACGGTCTTTACGCAGACTTTTTGTAAGATTGCGTTTTACTTCACATTGAGGTTTGTCGTATTCGAAGTGAAGTAGATCAGCCGACGTTTATTCATAAGTTCTCATGAGTCAGCAGAAATCCACTTCTTTCATATCCTCGGTGCGCCTTTGAAACAGACCTCTTCGTAGTAGGTTCGCATGGCTTCCAGAATTTCTATCCAGGGACCCTCCGAGTCACTCCACTGTTTTTACTCGGGTGATTTACTCCTCGGTGCTGTTTGATAAGCCTTCCTGTTCCCTCGTCACTCACTTCCCACATGAACATTACGTTTGTAAGCAGTTGACCTCTGAACAATTGATAAGACAAAGCGAGCACGGCCTGAATTAAGTTGGTCTTTCCAAAGTGAACGACAATCTTTAATGGAGTAGCGCCACTGTTGATTAACGGTGATACAATTTATTTGTGTCTATGGTTGGGTTGTATCGGGTGGTCTGCACGTGACCAACTCGTGTATTTCGTGCTGAAATACACAAGTCGACATATAGAGTCCGTGTGATGCGCATTGTTGTAGCAACCGGTCGCCATTGTCAGTATGTTGCGATCGGAAACCGAACACATCACCTACCAGCTTCTTATCTGAAGTTAGACGACTAAGTTTTGCGTTCACATAACCAGCAAGGGCGATGATGTCTGAGTGAACACTGGCGGAACGGTGAACACAGTTGCCTCATGGAAATGTGGCCAGAGTTCTAGTCCCAGCCTTGGCAAGGATATGCACTGCTGACGAGGTCTAATGAGAGGGAAACTCGAGTCTAGTGCTTCTTTTCGAAAGTATCTGAACTACTGTATGTTGAATCATGTGCAGTTTTGCATATATGACAAATAAACGTCATTCTGGTCTGTGCCGAATGACTTTGACCGAAGTGCTTAATCTGACAGCACACAGGTGACCATTCAGTGAGATCCAGTCGAACAAGCTCTTCTCCCCTATAAACTCAGTACACTTTCCACTCTAGTCTGATAGCGAGGTTTGACTTCATCGTCACCGAAATGCTAAAGACATAATGGTTGATCTGATCCCGGATTCGACAGAGTGATCGTCGGAGCAGCCTGCTGACCTATTTATCGGAGAGTGCGGACGTTGAGAGTGCCTTGGATTGAGGAGATGAAAATTAGCAGCAGGGGCGGGAGAAAGTGAAAGTAAGTGGATTTGTCTGTCAGGGTAACGGTGACATCCGATACCTCTTGGCTGTTTGTGTCACAGAATGGGGTTGATCTTTGAAACCACATTCCTAATCTCTCACTCAAAAGTATTGTCTACGAGACAACAGGAGGTATCGTTTTCTTGAAGCTGATCCACTTAACAGTGGGAGGCTCGCTTAGCCCGAGGCGCACTGAATGTGACATTTATGTCTGACTGTGATTTGTGCTGAGCCTAGTGGAGGTAGCTAAAGCCGAATAAGTCGTTTAAGGTGAACTGGGAGTGTTTCAGCCGCATTTGATTGTACGTCGCCGGTCACCGTCATACACTGGGCGATTAGGGTACTCTGTATTTGGAGGTACTTTTTCCAACCCTCGTTCTTCCTGATTCGGAAGATAGTAGGGTCTCAACCATAAAAATAGTCCCGCTTTATGCTCATAAGGTCATGCCTCTACCTAAGCACTCCTACACTGTCAGTAGTGTAAAATATAGCCCTGTGAGTGCATCTTTTTCGTTTAACTGCTCCTGTTTGGCCTGTTTGACAAGATCGCAGGTGGATGGACCGGAGTTCGTATCAACAAAGCCCTCCGAATAGATGCAGTGCACAAACCTGCCGACCATCAACGTTGCAAAATGGGTCGAGACGGAACTAGATTTGGACATAGTATACGTGACATGAAAAATGGAGTAGTTTTCAGGCAGAGATGATATTAATCCTGTGCAAATGACTAAACTAGAATCGCCAATCAACATCACTTCGGTCTATCGGAATATAACAGTAGAGTGAGAAGTATGTTAACGAGAAGGTATATTCATTTTTCTGTGTGATGGCCTGGTATACCTCAGTACACAATCCCAAAGAACCGTACATCAGAGTCTTGGGCTGAAGATCATGATCCACGAATAAGTGTTGTTGTCCATAGTTGCTGGTGAAGGCTGGTACGCTGTTCGGGGGCAAGCTTCTCGGTAGCTCGCGTGCTGTCGTCGCACTCAAAACGTTTTATCGTGTAGAGTGTAAAGTGCGTCATGCCATAGTATCGTCTGCAAACATTTGTGCAATCCTACAGAAACTCCGGTTGCCCACTGTCATTCCACGATGCTCTGGTTATGCTAATCGCTTATTGTTCGTGACTGCTTGTTCGCCTGATAAACTCCTTTATTTTGCAGTTGACCCTCAAGCAAAAATAGTTTTCATATCTGCAACTCAGGGATGCGTCTGGTATCGCTGAGATTGCCGTCCCAGCTATCGGGGAACTGGGTTGAAATCTAAAACTTTATTTTAAAAAAACCACAAAACTGAACGCGAATAAACGCGACTATTCCTATATGTGTCATTCTAACAGGACGCACCCCGGCCCCATTTGAGGATTTGAAGACGGCCTTCTCAGTTTGCTCTTCTTTGATGCAGGAGAGTTGAGCTCATTATTCCACTCTCACCCTAAAACGCTCTTTAACCTCACGTTGGAGTCGTATATTGTAAAATATTGGTATACCTATCGAGCGAATATGTCAAAAAATCTATCAATCGGACTTAACTTAGGTCTATGGAGCAGCTAGTTTCGCTCGTGTATTCTTCGAGGGAGTCGTCTTTTTGTAACGTAGGAATCATTTATGACATGGTCATGTTAGGATCTTTATTTTCTTCCGTGTACGTGATTTGATGAATCACCATGTGAACTTTTTCTGACGTATTGATGCAGGTGCTTGCATTCTGCTATTATACAGAATAATCAGTTTTAGTTGGAGAGGCGATCTGAATTATCATTGATCGTCTGTTGTTGATTCTCCTGCCAAGGCACGCATTATCCTTTCGCAAGTCATGTCATTATCAACCCGAGTTGGGCTTCCTCGCGCCACTAAAGTTAGCGTATTTCCACGATGGTGTTTATATATCAAGAGTTCACATATTTCAGATGATAAATAGGTTTGTGACTAAGGTGAATCAACTTTTCTTTCAGTGAGTTAACTAGCAACAGTCTCGTAATTCCCCTTGTAGGGTGGTTGTGATTACCTCTAGCGAAAACGTGAGTTGAACTGGCAAATTATTTATTGTAGTGCACGCCATCAAAGACCTCTGGATTTACCACTTAGGTTAGATTGAAATCTCCTCTTTATTGTTGCACACTTAAGAACATAGGGATATCAAGGAGCGAGTGAGGGCACATTTTGAATTCCAACTTCGTTCGACAATGTTATTCACAACTGCTTTTATGTACAGGCCAAATGTGGTCGAAATCACTTAAAGTTGCACAGGGCCGTGCGAGAGAATTAGTGGTAACTTCACTGATTACTTCCTTTGGAGACTAACATGAGTGCTCATCCACTCCTGGATTCTCGGTCCATCTATGCAGCACTCACCCTGGTGTAGACTGCTCGGTTGACGTGTGCCTATGCCACGAGATGGCCTTGCAACGAACGTTTGAATCGTGTGCATATGTGTTCTGAGGGATGAGAGTAGTGTGAAACCATAGGAGGAAGATCTTACAGTTTTGTTGCGTTCACCTTTGCAACTTTCTCCGGTAGTTCATTATGAATTAACTGGTATCAGTCAAGATTTCACTGTTATAATTATCTCAATCACTTACAACGGTCGTTCGCGAAACTATCTGTAAGGAACTGAATGACCTCACGCTTTTGTTGTAAAACGTATATTTACCAATTATACAATGTGTACGTGCACACATCAGATGGAGAAAAAACAGACTGCCTTCAAAGGGATGCAGGCTGTTAGTCCAGAAACATCACTAACTCGGATTATATATATATATATATATATATATATATATATATATGTATATATATATGACAGTTCCCATCATAGGTGAATATTGTCCGTTGGTCCCAAGTTATAAACCCCGATAACGCTCTGTAGAACCAAGCGTTAGCATTGCAGTCTTTACCCCTTTGATCCCACTTTATACGCTCACAGTAATTTTCAAACACACGGTGGAGTTGTAATTAGAAGACGATATCTACAAGACAACCTCTTCACGATTTCCACTACTCTGTTTCAAGCAACATTCTCATCACCGAGCGTGAACTCGCCCGCCATTTTTTATGGCGTCTTCAGAGGCGTGGTGAGTCGCGAGACCTCCACCTAAAAAACATTTTCGTGTGATCGTTTTCATTCTCATTTTCCAGTTCGTCCGTATCTTACTTCAGCTGAATACTCACTGAGAAGTAAACGGCCCCCATGGTCGGTGGGTTACCATTCCATAACACCCAAGCTTATGCTTTTTGTAATGGAGAGCAAGCAGGTGGTTATATGCTACATCTTATTCAATTTGGATACTGCTATTAAATGAGACTGAGTTGTTTTGGGAACCTACTGGTTCTTTCTCTTTTGGTGCTTTAATTTGTTTCATACTCAATAGTCGGATGCTTGCTTTCGGCGTTGACTGTATATTGTATCCATTTTCATCGAACATGTGTGTTCTCAGCAATCTTATACGATTCCAAACTATAGAGCACTTGTTTTCACTTGTTCCGGTACTGCAAGCTGGAAATTAAAATGGTATTTTCACGGAAACAATGATTCCGAGGTGTTAGTCTTAACGAAATTGCCACTGCCTTTTCGTTCTTTGACACTTAGCACTTAATAAAACCATTCTATAAATGCGCATTTTGTTTCTGTCCGTATCCCATAATACCGAATAATCAGACTGCCTGTCTGGTAAGCTCTTGGAAGGTCTCTTGCTTTGAGTTGATTACTTGCAGTTTTCGCAAATCCCTGTTCGTTCCTAGTTTGGCTGGGCATGATCATTTTTTATTTGTCGGTTGCGTTAATTCAAATCCTATCTTGTTATGGTGTTTTCCGTTTCTCTTTGATATTTAATAGCTTCTTCTAGCCTTATCTGCCATGTACAGCGGTTCTGGGCATACATCGTGTCTGGGGTGTTAGCGTTTTCATTTGAAGCGTTAGTACACGTGCATATACTAGCTTTGGTCACATATTTTTCCTTAGTATGCTTTTCTAACGTTTGTGGCCTCCAGAGTTCATTTGTTTGCTATTTTTGTTCCATTGTTCTGAGCCCTCTACGCTGTATTAGTTATTGACATTCACCGATTTTATTTTCCTATCGGTTTCGGCCCTTGATATAACAAGAACATTTTGAAGACTGGTCGTGTTCGCATGCCGACTGACTAACCCAGCCAATGCTTCGTCAACAAGTAAATATTTGTCTCATTCTTAGTGGATTGAAACATCAAGTCATGCGCAGTAGCGTCTCTGAATCGAAGTTGAGTGACACTTAACAAACCATTGCAAATCACTTCCGAATAAGGCTACTTTACGGACTTCTGGAGGCAAAGTTCCTGAGAAAAATGACTTATCATCACAGCCTCGTAGTGTAATTAAAACGGGATACTACAGAATGTGTCTTCACGTGCTTCCTCTAATAGTACTTCGCTTAATCCGTCCAACCGAAGTCGAAGTCTGTAACATACTGCTCGTCTATTTACGTGTGCTTCTTCGGCGACAGGTAACACTGGATGCATTTTTCAGACTCATTAACAAGTGCGTTTCAAACCGCTTTCATGAACGTGTTGTGCATGTTCGAAGTGAGTGCAGTGAAAGCCGTATGGAAACTGTCTTACTGATGACACCTTACTTACACTTACAGCTTGGTTGTTTGTTTTCAACGTGTGGGCACCTTGACGTTGAATGTTTGGATATAGATGTAGCTATTTTTCGTAGTTAGTTCCCTTCCCGTCCCTCTCTTCTTTCTTATCTCTTCCTATACAGGGTTTGCTTTTTTCCCTGCGTGGTTGTGTGACAGTTAAGCATCAGTGTGAGCCACTGATGTATTGCTGTCTATGATGATGTTCGACTTGCATACAAAGACTCCAGTCAAATCCTCCGATTCTGTTATCTTATATCATCATTATTCGCTGTTTACCTCTCCTATTTGCTAATCTTACGGTCCGGGATTGCTGGCTAGTCGGGATCTGTAATACCACTACTCCGATCACGAAACCAGCATTTTTGGATTGGTTACAGGCTGCCATTTGTTTCTATGTGACAAAAGGAGTCACCACTCCGTGTTTTCCTTAACTCTGTTAACTATATTCCGGGTTAAATCGGTTACGAATTCTGTGCTGTATCACCAAGATTAGTCTGGCTTGCATTGGAAATTCAAACGAGGATGTCATACTTCTCTGTGTAAGCCAGTTGTTTCGCGTGTGCGCCCTACGAAAAAACTATAATGACCTTGTTTGCCAATCAGTTTCTCCATGTGGTTTAACGCGATCAATTTCCGCTCACTAGTACCCAGTCGTTGCTGATCAGAACATCCGGAAGCAAAGCGTGACATTTATTACGGTACGGCAACGCTATTGCAAAGAACATATCCGGAAGTATCTTCTTTATATAGTATAAGCTTCGTCGTAATGAAAGTCCCATTTTAGCAGACAAGCTGCCTAAACTCACACACTTTTGCGTTTGTTTTAACAAGATGTACAAGGAAAACTGCAGTTCAAGGTTCCATGTCATCACTATCTTCTTGTTCCCTCTGGCCTAGTGTGATCGAACGAAGACAAGTGATCACTGAGTAACTTGTTCACACCCCTGTTATCGTGGATGGACACAGTCCATCTCGGATTATCGGTTTGTAATGATTGCGGCCGTAGCGGCTCGAAATAGTGCTTATGCTATTTTAGGATGCGCATCTTCGAGCCGACATTCCCCGGTGCGTTTCGTCTTTCATCAAACAGAGTTAACCTGTATGGAGATCGAACCCGCAACTCGTCTCGAAAGGTTACAGGTTCGACCTCACTTTGCACTATCTCCACCTGATGAGTGCAGCCAAGGATTGATAGCAGCTGCCGAAGAGTCATCTGAAGTATGTAAACGATATCAGACGGACAGTGCAGGTGCTATCGGCTTGGCAGATTTACCATTGCTCTAAATTGTAATAACTGCAGACGGCAACCCTCAGTGTGTCATAGCTACGGCCGCCTGTTGGTTTATTTGATCCAAAATGCGGGCATTGAAGGTATCCGCATTAACTCACCTTCTAAAAGTAAACGGAGCAGCAGGAACTGAAAAATAGGCCGCAGAGAATGGAACTTACCGGAACGAGGTTACTGTGATTGGCTGTATCTGCCGTTTGACCTACAGATAAGTGTGCTGGGAGGCGATATATTGATGCCTGTCCACTCTACTGGATACAACAGATAGTGCGACCTGGTTTATACTGCCAGGCGACCCACGCAGTGCAAGATTTGTAGCTGTAATTCGGAATATCATGGTTGCATTTGAGTTAGGGAGATTGTCAGGGTGCTCAAACCTATGCAGGAGAACGATGAGGGCTTTCAACGAAATCCTTTCGTTTAGAGACTTATGCCTCAATTCAGAGGGCAAGTACCAGTATGTTAGAACTAGTATCGTTTTTCCAAAGTAAAGAGCTGTTCTTCGAATCCCTGACCCGAGGAATCAGAGGACTATAAATCGTCAGTCTTCCAAGAGTGGCTGCGTTGGTGTGATCATCACACCATCCACTTTAGTCTAATAGATAATAAATAGATAGATAATCGAGACTCATCAGCCTCCATATGTGGCAGTTTGTGAATTGGAAATCAACTCACGAATGAATCCAATGCTGTGATCTTCGTTTTTTTCTACCCGCAATGTTGATTTATGCGCCTTCATCGTTCTACCCTCTACTACAAATGCCATCTGTAATTTTGAACCGATGCAACCATCCATCTGTTGTCCCTACTTTTCATCCACAGCTCTTCAGCATACTGCAATGCTCCTTTAATATTGAATCAGGGATATGAATATGTGCGAGTCGAACGCATTCAAACCGTACGAACTAAGTGACAAGTAGTATATAATTTTTAGTGACGGGAATTGAACATCATTCCCAACTGATCTGTACAACAGCTCTGATGTTGCTGTTTCCTAGACTGTACTTCTATTCTTGTCTGTTCCCGCCATATCCGAATCTACGGGGCTCCATTTTGCTGTTTGCAAAGCTCCTGTACACGCCATTCTTACGTGACAAATTGGCGTGCTCAAAGCGACGCCTCGCCGACTCTTAGTCGCGATCGGAACCAACAGACATTCTGAGTAGGCAAGCCTGTCGAGGTCCGAAGATAGTTTTGGTTGTTTGCTTGATACCACAGTGCACGGCCACGTGAAGCAACTAAAATGTATCCGTCCCACCATGTCCACGAGGCACATGTACAACCGGGTAACAATTCTCGAGACGTCCCCCATGCACTTGTATACAGTTACAAACTCCACTTTATTCGCATGCAGGCTGTCATATTCGCTTCGTTTGGAACAAAACGTTTCCGAGTGCCTTGGCCGTTAATCGATATAGTATATATCTAAAGGAATGGCAGTTAGTGAAAATCAGGTGTCAAACACGGTAATGCAAAAGCTGACAATAATAGCTGGAAGATTGGTGCAGCCCAAAAGTCAGTATGAAACTGTTAACGGATGAATACACGACTGGTTTTTGCTAGCCACATCCGAACATCTTTTCCTCGCACACTCAATTAAAAATGAAGGTGCTACAAATTGCTGCTGATCTTAGAATGAAATCGTTTGCAGTCGGTATTGGTTGATTACTCAACTTCCGAAGACGGAATACTTTTTGCTTGAACTACTGACAAAGCTGGATCCGACTTCGTAATCTCCTCTTAGGGTCATCTCGTTAAAGAGGTCGCTTGGCGCCGTCCCAGTGGGCGTTCGTTATTGGGAGAGAGGAACTACTGTGTTTCACTTCCGGAACCACTGTTCGAAAGTGCGACTGGTCATCCGTGCCGTTGGTAAGTAGCAAATATTCCCCTTTGATTCAAATATTTGAAACTTCTCAACTTTGTGGTACTAGCGATGACAAATGGGATTGGTTTTTCTCTGGTGGAACTGCTACACAAATGCGCTGTGATTCCTTCCTTGTGCCCTGTTCTCTTGTTACGTTAGTCTCACTTGAGTGCGAAGCACCCTCTAGAGATTCCACCATAGGAAGGGATTTTCGGCTTAATATATCGTTGGCTTTAAGCATACCTTCCAGCTGATTATCGTGCAACCGGGAGCCTCGTTTGCTTGATCGCATAATAAATGGAAACTTATGCCAGGCCGAGTTTGTGATTTAAAGTTCCAGTCGTTGCCAGCGTGTAAACTATTTTGATCCATTTCATGATCATTTCATTTATAACCAGCTCCCTGCAGGCGATAAATTCTTGGAGCATATTTACGGAAACCATGCGCACTCGTTCTCCACTGTTTGTGGACCCATCATCATTGGCTAACCAGTTTACGCTCGGTCCGCCCATTGTTTGTCGTTGTTCGTTCTCCTTTTCAGGGCATCCAAAACTTGAACCTAGCTCCTCTCACGACTCCAGGTTATATGCCTTAAAGATCTCCCACCTTAACTCAGTCTCACAGCTTGTACCCTTTCTTCCAAAGACGGGTGCACTTTCCTCATTTTTTCAGCAACCTGTTGACATATATGCAATCAGAAATGGTGTTAGATCTTTTAGAGTTAGTTTTGTCAGCCACACCTCACCGGGTTGATTAATTTCAATTTCTCTGACCCGTTGAATTAGCGTCGATCGGATGCAGTAGTGGTTCGGTGGAGTGCCTCAGACCCAAATCAAACCTACATTTATAAACACGCCTCAGTTTGGTGGATGCAGCTTACCATTGTCAAACACCAATAGAATAAAGACTAGCTGGACCTAAGAATTGTAGCTGAATCAAGTTATCACGTCCCCTACCTAGTTTAGTTATAATGATCCTGCGCCGCGCATTTTACGACGACGCGTACGTGGGCGCGTGGATGAACTAATCTCCGTACGAGTGCATACTTGCATCGCTCCTCGAATAGTAGGAATCATTGCTCCAACGATCGAACTAACTGTAGTTGATTATTGTCCGTGTCGACTGCAAGTAGTGGACTCTGTTCTTTGTAGCAGTTAAGCATCAGTGTGAACCACTGATGTATTGCTGTTTATGATGATGACTCTGTTCGAGGGAATAACCGTTTAAGATAGTAGCTGTCAGGAGACATGAGTTTTCATTGGGCAATCAATCATTCTGAGCATCCTCAAAATCCACTGCGACACATCGTAGTTTTTCACTACTGCTTAACTACCGTCAAAAGACGAAGGAACTCTAGTTTGGAAATATGAGAAGTAAGGAGTAGGACTTAATTTATAGAACCGCCGCGTCCAAACTCAAGCAGTAAATATCAGGGTGTCGCGTTCTTGCAAGCAGCCAACCTAGCTGGTAGTCACAGTGATATTTGCAAGCCAGCTTACAGCCTTCATTTTACCGCTTTGTTAATTGTTTCTATTCGACCGACAACTCAGTCAAAACAACGACATCACCTCACTGCTCCCACATTTAGATACTTGCACTCTGCTTCCATTTTTGAGCCTCAACCCTCCCCGCGTTTCTTCCACTGCTCGGACGGATTCCCTAGTTCGCTACTTATTCTATGCAAGTAGTTACAAATGGCCGACAGATTTTCCGTCCTTTTGAATGTGGTGTTTTGAGTGTGCTGGACTCATTTTCAATGTTCTGCTCACCCTACAGTTTAAATAACCAAACGACCATCATCATCATCACAGCCATGAGCCTGACCAAAAGGTACTGTGGCTCGGGCCGCCGCTCACCTCAACAGTGACGTGGAATATCCTAGAAGAAA
>LUCH01004113.1:0-41095 GCA_013368495.1 Paragonimus heterotremus | reverse complement strand
GACCGGAGTCCTAGTCAGCATAGCCCGCCGGATCAAAACAGTACACAAGCCCGACCACCCCGACAAGGTAGCAGTTAACTTTTCAGACTACACAATAAATTGGCGCTTACCGCCATGTCTTTCTTCCGGTCCCATGCACAAGAGTCACTAGTCACTGTACGGAACAATTGGAAGTCCGTATTCAAATACAACAGTGTGTTCACAACGATCACGAATGAACGTAGAAGCACCACGATTTGTTGTGAAAGCGATTGCGATCATTGATTTCGTGTGAGATAATAACCCGAAAGCGGCCCGTCTGGTTGATTGACGGATAAAATGGACAGTAAGTGGTTGGGATTAAAAGCAACTTTACATTACACTTACCGCTTCTTTGTGCCCTATGAGTTGTTACGTCCTCTCATACACAATATTAAGTCGCGCTTGCTGGTGTGTATAATACGGGATCAAGTTCTAAACGAATGGAGCTCGGAGTATTTGTCCCCTCTAGTTCATACATCAAAATTTAATTCCTGTTACCTAGTGTGTCGACAATGAAGATTGTGGAAAGCAGACAGTTTGCTTGACCTTTGATACATTGACGTGCCGATGAACCTCATTTTTGGTTAGCACATTTCATTCGCAATTGCGCGGAATTGAAATTACTTGTTAGAAGACCTTGCATTTTTCAGGGGCAAGTTTCAATTTCCCCTTATTCTCCAAATGTCACGAAGGGGCTACCTTGAAGCGGCGTGACGAATTGTGTATCTTGATGGCACGGTCACTCATGCCAGACAGGCCAGTGGATAGAGGTCTAACAAACCACAGTCCCCTTGTCCTCTCTTTCCGAAACTATTAATACTAGTTTTGATGTACTGCTACCCACCCGCTGCTTTGTGGCGCAGGCTTCTGAGACAAAGGCTTTGGGTAAATATTCCAACTCTTCTCCCGTTCAATTCTAGTCGACATTGCTGTATCTCAGCTCGCATATGGTCATGAATACTCGAAACACCAATGCCTTCACACTTCATTGACCATCTCGCAGCGTAAATTGGGTCGTTCTGTCTGCTACATACAACAAGATGAGTGGGCGATTGTTTTTTATTACTGACCCCTATCTTACTGTCCTGTCCAGTTTAATTATTTGACTCCCATTTCTGGTAATTAATCTCCAGATTCCACAGTAGATAACCACTCATAGTGACACCGTCCGAGTGAGTCCCATCTGCCATCCAACTTCCGGCTTCCCTCCTTCTTTATCCAAGCATAAGGTGCGGAGTAATACAAATACTTTCAGCGTGTGCACTGCGAAACGGATAGCTCGACAGACTGACCTCGCTTCAACAATGAGTTTCGTGGAAGTTGCCTCCTGTTGTATTTAGGGGACTAGAATCCTGGACAATAACCAGCGTATCGAAGTGATGGCATCTGTCCTATTTACTTTATACTGTTTGCATACATCAGATAACTCCACGGCCGTTGCCGCACTGATGGATTTAACTCCTGCTAGCACTGAACCATGCCACCCGCCTCTCAAGTTCTTTTGAGACTAGCCTCAGAAATTCTTTCACTGCATCTGTCTGCATTGACAACTGCCATGAACTCCTTCCACCCGACTCTAGCTACTCTGTTAGTCGACACATGGTTATGATATAATAATTTAAGTTGAGGATATGAACATGCGGGTCAGTTGACTTAGGAATACCGAGTCTTTTTTAGGCGAAGAGTGTGGGCTACTATTACAACGTTCGGACAGTAGTGGACAGCTGTTGAGGTTGTGTGCCAAACATGGGCTATTTTAAGTCAGCGCTAACTGTAGATGTCGTGATCCTCGCCGTCCCACTTGGCACTCTCCCTCTCCAGATCAAACCTGTTCTCAGATAAACCACATGGTTACAAGTTACATGGCTCCATTCAGCACTGCCGTTCTTATCGGAGCACATACTTAAGTTCGGGCTATACATTGACACGTTATCGCCTTGATCTTAGTTTCCTTGGGCAACAACCTCATCAACCACAGTGACTAGCTATCGAAAAGCCTACTATACGTACAGTAAAGCGTTTGTATCAAACTAACTTACAGTGTACGCATCTTTAACGTTGCAAACTCTAATTGTTATTGGATGCAAATTTCACAGACTATTCATGAAGCAGGTATTGTGGCGTGTATTGTGGCGATTCGCGGGTTGAATAAACATTAGATCTCATAAAAGCCTTTAAAGCTGCTAAACGTTAGATGAAATGTTTGCTGTGGCAATTTTTGCAACGTGTATGAGGCTCAGACGCAGCCAGATCTTCAATCGCGAAGCTTAGCTAACTGAGTAGGTTGCTGGAGTGGAAGTCGTCTCTCCTTCAGAAAATACAGATACTCTTTAGGCTTGTTCGTACCACTACCTCGTATCATCCATCCTTCTAGGAGATTGTCAGCTAGGCAGATGAACGTCTGGAAAATTGAGTCGCTGGGTGGAACACATAGCTAATTTATCTAACCTTCTGACTCTACTGTGTTACCGCCACAAGCTCGCCATGTATTGCCTGTAAAGGGACTAGACTGGACAAATGAATCGATACGAAGTCAACCAGCAATTCGCAGAAGCCTACGGCAAATCACTGTCAACAGTTAGAGTAGACCGACATGTCAGCGCAGTGATCAATCAGTATAACACGTTGCCTTAACGTCGCATTTTGTTATAACGAACATCGGACTGAAACAAATTGTTTAAGTGCATCAAGCGTTAAAATAAACGAGCTACAATCGGAACTGAGCTAACTAATAGGAAAGCCAAGACGTCGGCACCAGTTGTAATTCTTCATTTTACTGATGCACTACTTTGTCTATAAAGTAACCAATAGAAACCCAATAAACTGATATTTCAAGTTGAACATCACCCACAACTAATCGCAGCTGTCGCATTCCCATAGGCTTTTCAGTCGGCTCATTTCGAAAGGAATCACTGGATCCGAGTTTCGCTTTCTTTAGAGCTCATCAGTAGTGCATATCCTTGCCACAGTCGATACTAGAACTCCTGCCACGTTTTCATGAGGCAACCGTGTTAACCACTGCGCCATTGACCTCATATTAGACACGACCGAGGTGTCATATGTGAACGCCCAAACACTTTCGCTTGTGAGTAATGATTAAGTTGCCTGATCGTCTCGATAGGAGACACAGTTACTGTCTGTTAGCTCCAATCGATAACCCCCCATGATTAGGATATGCACTACTGATGAGCTCTAATGGGAGCGAAACTCGAGTCTAGTGCTTCTTTTCGAAAGGAGCCGACTGAAAGGCCTATGAGACTGTGACAGCTGCGATCAATTGTGGATGATGTTCAACTTGAAATTACCCAAACCCCCGACTACACATCAGTAAACTGATATTTGCTTTGTGTCACAGGATCTGCTTTTGATTTCGTTCCGGAAGGTAGCGACTTTTTAACAGTGCCCTCGTAGGTAAGATCCGCCATCGTATTTCGTCTGTTAAATTCAGTAGGGCTTTTGATCTAGAAAACCTCATATCGGCATGTCCAAAAGATTGTGGTGAAGCACTTGTAGTGGCTTTGACTCGATTGTTCCACCCGGTGTGAATGACCAAGAACAGCTGTCTACTGGGATTACCCGATAATTGTTCCCATACTCAGAAATGAAATCAAGAGCTCTTGCGAATACTATGGGTGACTTCGTTTGGCCTCACTGTTAACTGACTTTCTGATATCCACTATATTTCGTTGATTAACTGCATCCCGAGGAGCAGACACGGGAAGAGAAGTAAGATTTCGTTCTGAGTTGTGGTGTAATGATCAAATCTTTATTCTTCACCCGGCACTTTTTTGTCGATATTACGGCCGATCAGCATAAATTGCTAGGTGAACAACTGATGAATTGGCACGGAGATATGAAATGAATTACTAAATAGTTAGCCATTATGAGCATGGTTGAGGCCATTGTGACCCATAGGAGAGGTAGCGGCTAATTGGGCTCATTGGCGTGAATACTGCTGTTGCTTGATTAAGTTGCCTGCGAAGTAACCGCAGTTAATGACGCGAAGCAGTGAAAACCCTAAGAAAGTTGTCTTGTTAGTGTCTTTGCCTTGATATACGGTTCAGTTGTTCGTCTATAAGGTGTGTGTACACTGATGTTGAATCTGTTAATTTAGCTATAGGTGCTGTTCTCATATTTAAGTTTCTTCTTTTTATCTTATTTCTAACCCAATTTCATTCTTTTCGCCGTGTTCATGTAACATCTGGGCATCAGCGTGAGCCACTGGTTTATTGTATGATGTCATCTTCCTCATGATTGAGGCTAATACCTCAAATCGTATTTAACTTAAACATATGTATGTGTAATGTCCGTTAGAAATGCTCCCTCATCCATAAATGTATAACTAACAGCCGCTTAGATCACAGTATGCTTTCCTCTTGAATACAGTTTATATGATTTTGCGTTCAGTATCTGGTTACTCCGCCAGCCATCTTTCTCGTCTCTGTACGGTGTTCACAAACCCATCTATATAGACTTTAAATAGTTTTCTGTATGTGTCAGCCGATCTATCTGCCAACCAATGTACCATATGACTTAACCAATGGTAAACCTGCCCCATCAGACTAATGCAGTACAATCAAGCCATCTGGATCGACAATACTACAACGACATACGCTCCTTGGTTTTATTCCTCAAGGTTTACACCAACTACGGAACGTTTGAATGAAATCATAAATGAGGCTGTGCAAGTCATTTGAGTGACAGATGCGCGAATGTCCTTCGGCTTTGGTCAAAGTAGCAGGTTAATCTGAACACTTGTGGCACAAAATATGCAATTCGATGCTTTGGAAAGGATGTATAATCAGTCCAGTGGATGTTATGGAGTTTTGTGCTGTCCTATTCTTGTGTAGTCTCACATCCTCATTCTGTACATTCTACATTTTGGCTACATACAGTAAGGGATTTCCTAACTTTTTATAGATTCCTTTACCCGATGCTCAGATCTCATTATCTTCTTTGCCGAAATGTGCCTATAATTTGTCACTTCAGCTCTCCACTCGACAAGGTGTGTGGTTAAAAGCAACCGCCAACGCAATGACTGTTAGTTCATCGTTTCCACCGCTGTGTACTAGTAACCTTAAGACATCGAGTGCGTCATCGTTGTTCAGCTCTACGCTGAACTGCCGCACTGAAGTGCAAAACGGTGTGACCGAATATTGAGCGACTCGTGCGTAACAGTATACGTTCTATTGCAGTGCATTGTGATCGCTGTAGTTATCAGTGAGGAATGCAAGTGTTAGCCGCTAGTTATGCTCAGATAAATCATCATTCATAGTTAATTCATAGTTAATCGGGGTTAACTGAGTGCATTTGGACTTAACTTTAACTGTATACGAAGTAAACATCATTAAGCTGATCGCACTCTATCTAGTCTGATTCAGATGCATTCACGTCACCTTGATTAACTGTCACATCCTTCAGAGGCTAACAACTTTTCGAGGTCATCATGTTTTCGAAAGCGTTTCTCTTAATGAACATAGTTAAGGGAATATGGAAAATTGTCGTCTTATAACATGAGATCTGCTTGGTATTGTACACGAGGTAAAGTTTCAATACTCTACCCGTGCAGCTTGAGAGATAGCTTTTATAACGTACAGTTCAGTATTATCGTAAGAAGATATTGAACCTCTCTTATTGATCAGCCCTGGCTGCTGCGTTAGCATTTTCTGGTTAACCACTTTCAACTCTGTACATTACGGCTGCACTGTAATTGTTGAACCAGGTCATAAAAAGCTGTAATGGATTAATCCGACAACAAACCACAAAACTGTAACCATGATCTTCCGACGGAAATTGTTTTTGGATATCATTCATTTATGTTAATCTACTGCGCGCACTTTTTGTTGTCGTGCAACCTTCATTTTTAGTCGCGAGCAGTAACGTGTGCCAGAAAAGGTTCATGCTTATTTGACGTTGTCAATGCAGCATACGCTTCCGCGGTTGTTTTCACTCGATTCTCCATTACTTACTACGGCACCTCACGGTCAAGCTTCTTCGTCTTTTCTATTGCATTCGTGTGATTCTACAGACGATTATCTAGATGAATTGAGGGCCTTCCACTATCCGAGGGCTATCTTTGAGTCTTATCTCGCCGGATCCCTGAGCCTTGTAAACCACTCCTTAACTGAACTGTACTAACTCTTGTTCGTCGAAAGTTGCTAGTGTTCCCAGATACTCGAGTAGTTTGATGCCAGAGTTCGAACACATGAAGTGTAAGAATTAACACGTCTCATCTTTCTGCGTCACATTATCAGTTTAAAGTGTGTAGAAAACACCACCAATAACTATTCTTCACATACACAAAAAGGAACGCAAGTTTTCGGCCAGCTGAACGTGAAAATACCAGACTTTAACTTCACTCACTACGAGAAGTGCGTAAGCTTTCAAGATAGCCTAACATGTGTACGCTGATCCTCCTGAAGAAACCAATGTTGATCTCCCTCGAAATGGTAGCAATTCAGCGCAGACGTTCTACTATACAAAAAATATCAATAAAGAGCTTATTTTACTGTCGTAAAAAGATGGCTATGTCCGTTTGTACAATGCACCTCTGTTTGACTACTACATTGTAGTTGTATTACATTTTATACGGGGCTTCAAGCGGTTCGTGTTATTATAGACAAGAAGTAAACGCGGCTCCTCTGTATACTATCTTGCCTTCAACAGAGTACCATTCTGGTTCGTATGACCATCCTCCTGTGCCCAGTGCTACTTGCTTGATTTGGAATTACTATCAGTTGACGTAAAGTGATGCAGTGGGAGTTGAGGCTGGCTGATTTTGGCTGGCTACTATGCCAGACCTAACGATGGTTTGTAGAACATGAATTACATACTGCCTTGGGCTCGTAAAATGAGGTCTGAGCATCCTCTACCCATAGGATGGGGCATACTTACGAACGCCTGCCTAATGAGAATATCCTACTGTCCTGTTCGTCATATCCTCACTGTCAAACATATATATATATATATATATATATATATATATATATATATATATATTTCGATGGTTCGCAGAACTGTTATGCCACATTTACTGTCCGAAACGGTACTTCAGAATTTTGCTATTTTATGTCCATGTGAAAATCCTACTGTATTATTGTATAGTTGCGCTCTCTCGTTTATGAAACCATGTCAGGAATAAATCACTGTTTTCTATATTGATCGGTAATGTGCGTGCAGTTCTTTTTCAATAATGATCACATTTGGTGCTAACGCTGACAAGTTATTGAACCGGTTATCTTTATTGCTCGTGTTTACAACATTGTTATATATTGTGGTGCGCTAGGCTGTCCAGAATAAGGCACCAGCGTTTATGTAGATGGATCACAAAACCTCGTGTTCAAGGTTCGATATCGATTGTTGGAACTGTGAGAACAGGGTTAATTAATTTCTCCAACGGACCTTGAAGCTTGACCGTTTGTATTTTCACAGAATATCCTGTGTACTGAATGTCCAATCCTTTCTCTGGAGAATCGCACTCTTTACTGTTGACTAAGTTTGTTTCTATTCATTTGTTTAATAGGGAAGCAGCGCTGGAGGTACAAAGCAGAAAAAACCAAAGGATTCAAGCAAAGAGGATTCTGATAAGGACGATGAAGAGAAAGAAAAATTGAAGAATAGTTTACAAGGCGCAATCATTGTTGAGAGACCCAATGTGTCGTGGGACGATGTGATCGGGCTAGCGTCAGCCAAAGAAGCATTGAAAGAAGCCGTTATTCTTCCTATCAAATTTCCACACCTTTTTAAAGGTGGTCGTACACCCTGGCGGGGTATTTTACTTTATGGAGTATGTACATGTCCCAGTTTTGGTTTTTGAGTGTTCTTTTCTATTCACTTTTCTTTTTTTGGTAACTCTGTGTGACTTCTAGCTGCATCTGGTTTAAATCCCCGTGGAAAGCCGCTCAGTCCCCGTTAAAGTTGTTTACACACTAAGTTACCACACTTGCTGCGCTACCTTGAGAGTTCCAACTTTTTGCAGCCTGTCTCCGTCCATTTTCGTCATGCTTTTAAACACGTAAACCGATACCACAGTTATTGCAATGTTCGCCTATCAGAAATGTTTTCCATAGTTCGACCCATAGCCCACGCTATAAATGGTACTACTGATTTACTCTATCGTTAGTGTGATTCAACTGTAAAGCTGTTTATCGAGGCAAACCTACAAAGCTCGAGACATTTTCATCCTAGTGACACAAACTGCTAATCAGTTGGTTGCGAGTTTGGTCCTCCGTTAGTTTAGTTGTTCCTTTTCCAGGTTGAACTGTCTGACAGGATCCAACCCACCTGAATCAACAACTCGCTTAGTAAGACACGTTTAATAGCGCAAATATCGCCTGCTTAATTTAACGTATTTCATTACATTGCCTCTCGCCACTGTCAACTTGTAAATATGGGTTGACTCATGCGAAATAGAAGTCCGTCACAGAGAAGGATTTAGAAGTCCAAAAAAGGGTAAGAGAGTAGTTAAGAAAGTAGTCCATCGGGTGGTCTGCCGGGAACATCAGTGACATTGATGTCGGACGAGATGTAGATCAACGTCAGTACGGCTCCTACTAGGCCTTCGTATACTGTATCCACGTGAGTATTGCAGTACATCGGAGTACAAAGCGACGCCTTGACCACCCGGTATGAAGTTATACGACACACCCAGGACGCACGAATCAGAAACCGTGATGACCCATAACTAACGGTCCATGTTAGCTTCCCCTGATCCCGGGATACTCCCTGTTCATGTTTGTTTCACTTTTCCAAACACGTAGTGGGTATATTCCGTCCACGTGTCTTGATCACATTCATAGTCTAGACTCGTTCCTTTTCGCTGATGTAAGGTTGTGGTTGAGAAAAAAGAGTGGGAGAATGCGGATTATTCTAAGATCGCTCACCCTCCGTGCTGTGGGTTCAACAATTTGGTGCACCACCCGATTATAACTCGGGTATCGAATACCGTGAGTGGTCGCACAAAATTGAACCACGTCAGAGAGGCTTCACACCGTTCCACACTTGAGGCTTGCAACTCGGTTTTGACCTAGACACTTACAAAATGTTTTAGTTCGCCTCTGGATGTCACGACTACAGACCTGCGGGAAGACATGATTCAGATTAACCTAAACTCTTCTCGCTTTATGCGTTATAACACCCGTTTTCTATCACGTTTTTCTAGACGGAAGTTGCGAACCTAAACTGATGCAGAGGCGGAACTTGTACTAATATATTTCTTAATAAATTGACCTGCTCATGAATAACTGTTTCTCCATCATCATCATAAACAGCAATACATCAGTGGTTCACACTGATGCTTAACTGCCACACAACCATGAAGAAGAAGAAACAACCCCTGTTTAAGAAGAGAGAAGAAGAAAAAGGAGAGGGGAGGGGATATAGTCATTAAAAATAGCTACGTCTACATTCAAATATACAAAATCAAGGCGCCTACACCTTGCAAACAAACAACCGAGCTGTAGGTGAAAGTAAGGCGTCATCAGCAAGACAGTTTCCTTACGGCTTTCACTGCTCCGCATCATTAAGTACACTCACTTCACAGACAACTCGGCCAAACAACAACAATCACGCCACTGAGCTCGATTAGCCGCGATCTCACCTAATGTCCCGAGCCACTGACTCTGCGAGTCGCCAGGGCACCATTCTAGAAGACTAACCCGACCCACAGTGCCCAACCTCTTCGTGAACGATTTCATTTGTTTGCGCCAGGTCATCATCTGTCCACCTTGCGCCAATCGGCCGCAGCGTCGGCAAACATTGTTCGGTGTGGCAGACGATTAGCTGGCATCCTTAATACATGACCTAACCACCTAAGTCTGTGCAAGTGTAAGGATTGAACGAAAGAACTCGTTTGACAATCAGTGCTAAACACCTGCTTCCCAACCTCCTCGTTGCTCACTCGTTAGTACCACCCGATACGAGCGATAGAACGCAGACATCGGTGGTCAAACACTTGAAGACGATTCACGTCTTCTACCCTGAGCGGCAATGTTTTCGCAAGAGCTCCTGGTACCTTTCTTGAATATAGAAACTATTATCACGTGACCTCAGCACAGAGGGATGGTTTCCGTCGTCCACACAAATGGAACCGGCTGAGTCAAGGCCTCAATTAGTACTTCTCCACCTTCTTTAAAAAGTACAGGCACGAGATCATCTGAATCGGCAGCCTTATTACGATTGAGAGCCGAGATGCAATTGCGAACCTCAGTCTCATTGGGTGATTCTAAATCTACCGACAAGGGTGCTACATCACAGGTTTGTGGTGGCAGCACGATAGAAGCAGGAGGCCAACTAAATTGACCCTCGAAGTGTTCCGCCCTGCGTTCCAACCTACCGGACTTATTATAAATTAGTGGGCCATCTACCTCGCTGATAGCTGCACTGACAGACGGTCGCCTGGGACCAGTAGCACGGGTTAACTTAAAGAGTTTGCCGGTGTTCCCTGAAACAAAGGCGGTTTCTGTTTCTGTAAATTTTTCCACTAACCACACCTCACGATCAGCTTTTAAACTACGTTTCAGCTTCCTACGGATATCTTTTCTAGACTTATTATGTAAGCTGCCCGGAGAAACCTTCTGTCTGGCTTCTAAAAGCTTCAGAGATTTTCTCTGGACTTTTCTTAAGCATTTCTCCAGATTTCACTATAGGTGTGGTCTGTGCTAAAACAGAAACGTCTGCGTCACTAACAGGGTAACTTGTATGAAATAGCCCTAGCTCCACATCCTTAAATCCAAGTCAAGGCAAACAGTGTAGACCGAGCCATTTTATCCAGTGATTGTGAGAGATTCTCAGGACTAACGAGTAGACAAATGTCAACGATAAGTGCTCACCCAGTATGGTTAGTACCTGCAAAGCCTACGTTTTGATGTTTTTTGTGGCATCAGGTGTACGTTTCTGGTCATTGATCGCTGTCAGTTGACACAGATACAGCAGTAACTCTGTTCTTCTTCAGGCCCAGATAGCGGATCCAAGAGTCAGATAAGAGACTTGCGCGTATCCTTCTTGCCAGCCCTAGTTACCAGATTGAGTAATTTTCGTTGTCTGATCGGCACCCCAACGAAACCATGTGTCCCCCTCATCATAGACAGCAACACATCAGTGGTTCACAGTGATTCTTAACTGCCACACAACCACGAAGGAAAAAAGAGAAAAAGAAAATCTATATGAAGAGAGAGTAAAAAAAAGAAGGGGAGGGCAATGGACTTAACTACTAAAAATAACTACGTTCCTGTTTCTTTCACTGACGATGCTCATTCTTTGTGAGCCGAATCTAATCGTTCGCGTCAGTGGTCGCATTAAGTGTTACACGACTAGATAAGGCCTTTACCTTAAAATCAGCTGCTTGAATAATTTCCTCAACTATCACGAATGAACAGACATCTCCGCAGATGATTTCTTTGCAGAACGCTGCTTAGGACTACGGCGTTTTAACGCCTAGCAGGGCCGGGGAACCAAATATCCTTTCAGAACGTAGCCGTGTTATGCGGCACTGGATCAACTGTTTTAGACATATTGACGGACGTCATAGTGGGGTCGAAAATAGGTTGATGGACACTACGAAAGATACAGCGTAGTAATTCGGTCGTTCCGAAGGTCTTGTCACTTCTAGGGAGACAAAGCGTTTATAAAATGTCAACCATGTGAACAGTTGTTTTCAGTAGCTCCCATCAAGCTTGTCTCGCTGCATCTTCATCATAACAGCCATCAGCCTGACCAAAAAGTACTGTGACTGGGACCGCTGCTCGCCGCAACAGTGACGTGGAATATCCTAGGAGAAAACGTTACTAAGAAGGGTGAACATTATTAAAAGAAGACTAGGCAGAAGAACTAGAAATTGTATGGATATAGGTACGCCATTGACTGCGACACACCGCCTTCTCGGATAGCGTCTCTAATCAGCGGTTTGAGTTATCACAAGGACCGCATTCAGACAGGCGACACCTACCCACGTTGCTCAGTGGAGCAATCAGGGCCTTCCTATTTCGTGACCACGTTGTTGGTTGACCACCACGGTTTTACCCAACTGTTGGTGGTCTCAGTGTATAATGCCCGGTACGGTAAACGCTCGGATGATGTACGGAGTACGTGACCCAACCATCGCAAGCTGTGCAACGTGAGTAATTGACCAATTGATCACGCATCCCGAGCGTTCCGGAATACGCGCAGCTACGTGCGATACTCGCGTATCCACCAACTCTCTCATCCTCCTCCAATGGACTGATTTTTTGAAACCCATTCAGTCTGTTCTGATCTTCATGTGTAATTTGCACTTGTGTAGTTATAAAAGTCTGATGAGAATGACCGAAAACGTCTGCTTGCACAAGTGACTTCTTGATTGTTTCAAGTTGAACACCACCCACAATTGATCACAGATGTCACATTCCCATAGACTTTCCCGTCAGCCCCTTCCGAAAAGAAGCACTGGACCCGAGTTTCGCTCTAATTGGAGCTCGTCAGTAGTGTATGTCCTTGCCACGAACATGCTTTCAGGAGGCAACCTTGTTAACCACTGCGCCATTGATCTCATATTAGGCACGACCGAATTATCATATGTGAACGCTTGATCACTTTCGCTTGTGAATAATGATCAGGTTGCCTGATCGTCTCGATAAGAGACAATAACTGTCCTGTTAACTCTATTCGACAACCCCATAATCAGGACTTCCTAGACAGGTCGAAGTCTCCGACCTCATTAAACCTGTCAGACGATATTTTAGATTGGCGATGAGTAGTCGGGGATTTAGCTAATTTCAAACTGCAGTCAATTGTGGGTGATGTTCAACTTGAAATTAACCAAATCCCCAATTACACATCAGCAATTTTTAATTGTTTACTGTTTAAATACATGTCGTTGAGAATTTCGTGTCCTGTACCCTCCTTCAATTTTCTTTGTTCCTTCTTTCCCTGCTATCTAATATCACAATGCAGTATTCTACCACTCCGTGTGTTCTTTTTCTCCAAATAGATTCATTGACATGTTTGGAGATCACCATCTCAGCACACCAGTCAGATAAGCATTCTCTTACATCTAGTCCATCGGGTCCAGTCTCTTGATTAACATACTTTGGTTCGTTTCACACGTGTCTATATCTCACCTGGCGTTTTGTGATCGGTGCTGGGCGTGGGCGTCACAACGCCTTCAATGTGTCGAAAGTCTGATCTGCTTGCTACTTTGCTATAATTGTATTGCGTTGTTTTGGAATGTGCTGTACAGTCTGTCGGATAACCTTGTAATCTGGCGTCGGTATGTTGCTGCCATGTGAGTCAGTTGTTAAACATCAATTGTTTAAACTTCGTTTTCCACGATGAGAATGATGACAGTGCACCTTAACTTTCCAGCTTGTAGAAGTGCTGGTTAACAGCGTCTTTGAGGGTATCAGATAGCAGATGTGATGCGACCCCTCTTCAGCTTGTACTTCCGGACTTTCTTTACCTTTGTTTGAACTCTCTGGATAGAGACAATCTGTCTTCGAATTAGCAATGTTCGATTAGTTCGATTCCTCTTGTTTGGTTAATTAGAGAGGCCGTTGTAGCAATCCTTTGTCCGATGTAGACGAACGCTTAGTTTCATTTGGGTATCAAGGTTGTTAGTCCGTGTCTTTTCATTCCAAATGGGCACTTCGTACTCCGTAAGCAACCACCTTTGTGTGTCCAGAAGCAGAGGTGGTGAACTTAGAATCACCTTGGTAATCTACATCATGAGAACCGATTTTTCTTTCACATTTTTCTACCTTTTTCACGTTAGCCTTTACTTTAGTTTGCCTGAATAAATAATTCATTGGTAGTATTCGTGTGCTTTTTTCGCAAGATGTATTTATGCATATACGTACAATTTGTCTGTATCGACATTAATGATGAATGGATGGAAATTAAGCACCACTCACTTCACCGTTGAGCGTTCGGGTACGGTAGTACAGCTGTGTCTAACGCGAAGTCAGTAACGCATTGATTAACGCGGTTGCCTCATAGAAGCGTGACATCATAGACGGCAATACATCAGTGGTTCACACTGATGCTCAACTGCCACACAATCAAATCCGTGTACTGACAAACTTGCATGCTGTCGGTTGGCTCCATGAACGAGACTGAGACATAGCTGTTCTTTTCAAAAGGGGATGACTGAAAGGTTTCTTTAAATGCAGAAACAGCAATTAACTGTTAATGGTGTTTATTTTTTATGATTAAACGTTCTTGAGAATCACCTTGAACAAGAAGACTTTTCCGGCTTTCCATCTGTATATCTAATTTCTTGTTTTATTATTTGACTTCTGCTAAGCACGTTGTTGTTCGCTGAATGTATGCTCATCCTCACGCTCGGGATCTATCTTCTGTGTAAATGATAGCTGTAATCCGACATAATTTACTCTGACTCTCCTCTTTTAACCATCATATGAACACAGCCTCCTGGAACTGGAAAGTCCTATCTGGCCAAGGCTGTGGCAACGGAAGCCAACAGTTCCACCTTCCTGGCTGTCTCCAGTTCCGATTTGGTGAGCAAATGGTTGGGCGAATCCGAGAAACTGGTGAAAACATTGTTCACCATGGCACGCGAAAAAAAGCCGAGTATCGTGTTCATTGACGAAATCGATTCAGTATGCAGTTCACGTAACGACAGTGAGTCCGAATCGGCTCGACGTATCAAGACGGAGTTCCTCAATCAGATGCAGGTATATCTTTAAAAGTTGAGCGTGGTGTATCTGTCACGTGTGATAGTTATGTGAACATGGCTGGATGCTACAAGGTCGATTTCAACTGGACCACACTGTATTAATAAACTGTTGTTAATGTAAAGGTTATGGACAGTCTGCTTTTACAGTTTGAGTAGTGTTTCCCGCTCCTACTTGTACGAAGCTGTCGATTTGAATAACTATCGCATTAGATAACGTTAATTGTTGAGTAATCATCGATATATTAGAATGAAAGTGATGGGTCGAATACAAAACACTAGCGGAATTTAAATGTGTCCCGGCTTTTCGTACACAACTTGTTTTTGCATTAATCTCTGCTAGGTTTACTCAACTTCATGGTGGTCCACTTGTTTCTTATTTTTGTATTGGGGAAGTCTCGCAGCTGTCTAGTGCAGCTTTGTTCTTCGTTTTCTTGCATGCTTAGTGATTGTTACATTCATCAGGTGCTACTGATGCTAACTTATATTCGCAATATTACTGTCTTTCACTTACGTTTGATCCGTTGATGTGCATGTTTAACCGTTGTTAGCACAAACTTAAACATGAAGCTTCAAATTGAAACTTATAGTTTTGAACCCCGTTGATACACATCTGTCTTTCGCGGACGCCACTGACTAGATGTATGTGGTACACCACTCGAAGTGACTCTGAAGCTATCTTTCCGAATTCGCTCCTCACTCCGACAATTTTAATTGACCTCTTTACATACTGCCTGTGCGGTTTCGTGGGATGTCTTGTGAGAGCGAAATAAGGAAAATTAGTTATGTGGCATAAACGTTTCAACAACCATCATAGAAGTTATTTCCGTCGTTATTCTACCGATGTAGTAGAGTTCGTCAAAACGTCGACCAACAGGTTAGTCCGATCGTCCGTCGAACCGTATTGCAAAGCAATCGTACTACCGTATGCTTTTCTTTAGTTTATCAGGCAAACAGTGGCAGAAATTGATGGTGCAGCTAAATAGCTGACCTTTCTCCCATATAACTGTGTGGACAAATTCAGCAACGCGTATCAACCTGCTCGTGCGCTGGACGATCGACAAACTTACTTGGAAGCGAGACAAACTGTTACGGAACGTCATTTTTTCCGTCCAAAACCGCCCCCTTAGTAGAGAACATGATGTTGCCCAATCAGGATGAACAGAATTTCCCAGAACTATAGAGATAACCCTCACTATTTTTTCGCCCGTTCGACCTTTATTTCACTATGTTCATTTGGTGGCTTAGTGATCTTTTTGGTAGCTGTCTTCTGTTTCAGGAGTATTTGTAGGTCGCTGTGCACCTTATAAATACCCCATAATCTCCTCCCTGTCCCATTGCTTTTTGGAGCGGAATAAAGTGGCTTTTCACATCCACCTTTTGGTTTGATTTGGGAGCAATTTGTGGGGACAGTTGCGTTAATCTCGGGACCAAGATTTCCCGTTTTCCTCATCACAAGGAGGAGAATTCGATTTCTGTCAAGCGCATTACTATTCAGTGGAAAATCCAGCCTATCTTTGCAGGGGTTTGCATTACGAACATGACGAGCATAAGCAACAGAAGTCGGTAATAAGTGCGACTGTTTGAATCCGATCTAGTTTTCTGAATTCTCTGACGATACCCTTACCAAAAAACTGCCACTTATGTTTGTTTACATTGTCACTCGGTGTTCGCTGCTGGTCATTTTTGATTATCTGCCACTATTCAGGGTGTTGCGGCTGACAACGAAGGTGTCCTGATCTTGGCTGCAACTAATATCCCCTGGATCCTGGATTCGGCTATCCGTCGTCGTTTCGAGAAACGCATCTATATTCCTTTACCGGAGGCCCCCGAACGTTCGAACATGTTCCAAGCCAATTTGAGGAATACTGCACATACCCTTACCCAAAGTGACTTTGTCAGTCTAGGTCAACGATCAGAAGGCTATTCCGGCGCAGATATCGCGATTGTGGTTCGTGAAGCCATGATGATGCCTGTTCGAAAAGTCCAGTCCGCAACACATTTCAAACGGGTACGTTTCATTTCATTAATCTCTACTGTTGTGTGCGTTTTATTGTGAAGGGTACAGGTGTGCTTTTTATTTCTAACAGTGATCGATGCTTTGCTCTGATATTTAAAGACCATGAGTTGAAGCCTGACGAACGTAACTATGTTTGATCGGCGAAACCAGACGGCTTTTATTCGTACTGGTTTTCCCAAGTTTCTGCAAACGGTCGAAAATATTTCCGAGAGCATGGTAAATCCGTCTTCTACAAGACCCGTTGGCTTACTCTCAAAAGGCTTTCCAAGTGATTTTACGGATGTTTTCGCGGAACTATTAAAGTTATTGCTTGCTCTTCTTTTGAAACACTGAGTTCCCTTTAACCACTTCATCAGAGAAGAAAGAAGACATATGTTGCGATATGTTAACATTTCGTTTACTCTCATCAGTCGCAAACGTAAAACATTCAGTTCTTTTGTTTAGAGTAAGGTTTTGTTCATAGTCAACCGATAACCTGTTGCTCACATTGTTACACGTGAGCTCGGCACTTTGTCTGTTTCATGTAACTCGTTGTTGGTACTTGATCACGTTTCTTTCCGTCATCTCTTCAATTAGCTGATCAGATTTTATACTGTTCAATGTGAACTTACACAAGAGGGTCGATACCATAATCCAAAATTCCGTATGCAGAAAGAAAGTGGAGTATATATGGGATCTCAATAATGAAGATATATATGTTTGATTACATCATTCTTTACCATAAGGGAAGACTGACGTAGAGAAAGAACGTCACAGCTGGGCTGTCTCAGTATACAAAATGAACACCTACATCTCAGTACGACAAATGTAGCTGTCTAAATATTTATTGATTTGCTGATTGACGGAAAGACGTTAATAAAGAAGTACGTTTGGCGTTTGTTGCTCGTCGAAAGTCATTGTTCTTAATGGTTTTGATCTATCCACGGTTTGGTGAAGGTCGTCGGGATTCACAATTATGTTTGAGGTATGAAACAAAATGACGGAGAATCTCCACTGAAGGTAAGGTGTGTGGGGAATAGGAGGATGTGGAAAAGTGTCATTAGTAAACAACAGGAAGAGTGCAACAAAAAGAATAGAACCGTGTTAAGTACCGAAGTTCATTTTTTGCTCAGGAGAAGTTGATCCGGTTGTGCAATAATCTTAGGAAATCTCTTACCCTTTACTTGGATGATTTAATTGGTAAGGGTTCTAGGCTAGTTTTAGTTGAAATTGTACATACGCCCAGAGAAACAAAGTGAATTCCGCTGAAGGGATTAATGGTCGATGATTGATCCATGTATAAGATAAGCAGTTAGATCATTAATCAGACATTGACATCAAACACTATCGTGATGCTGTCTAAGTGACTTATCGCCTTTCAGATGATGTAGCGATAAGCTGGTTTCTAAGGTAACTGAGAGTTATCAAACATTACGTATTCGGATCTGATTAGCTATTACGTTAGAGAACGAGTATATATATATATATATATATATATATATATATATATATCCACTTCCAGGTGTTCAAGCATGTTGATAAGGCGAACGGAGATTGAATTAAACAGGTATTTATTGGTGTCAATTCGGGTATGTTCCTTGAGAACAAAAATAAGCAAATCTTGAGAGGACTCAGAGTGTGTCGATATTCAAGGCTAGTAAAACAACTCAACGGATATACTGGACAATCGCTGACAGCATACATTCCCACAGTCGAGGTTTGAATGAAGAACCTGATGGCATCGTTGAGTGACGGGAAAACCAAATATTTACGGCTGATCATTTGAAGTAATGCATGACATAATTACACCTCTTTTTGAAAGTGTGTCACTGAGACACATTGAAACGTCGTTTTAAATCACTTTGTTTATTTAAATTTGACGCTTTTCTATGTATTAGCCAAAAAGTCAGCACGAGTTGTAATGTGGTTTTTCTAACTCGCACATAGTGGCAAATAACGATGGTTATTTTGATATTTATTTCGTTAAACCGTCAACTGAATCAGTGGCTGGAAATATCACTTTTACCTCTACTTAATGCATCCAAACTGGCATTAATTCCGTATTCTAGGGTTGACTCACCAATATGCGTCATTAACCTCTCGGTTTGTTCGTTTCCACTATCCACACTTTCATTTGCATAGGTCTGTTTATCGTTCAAACTAAACCCGTCCCTCTCTTACATCTGTCACGTTGTACTTGTCAGCTCATACGCCACATGATTTCTTTCGCCATACGACGGATTAGGTCGGACATGGGCTACGTTTTGCCTGGTTACGTTTTCAACTTCATAACACAGTTATCATCCAGACCTCGTGATTAATTCTGGTGAATTTGCTAGTACATCCTCTGTAATCGAACGATTTCGATATAGTTTAAGATGCTCCAGCTTAGTTTGTGAGTTCATTCTGGCCAGCAGGTCCGGATAGGATGTTCTGATTTGTGCACTACTCCAGTTAGCGGGCATTTAGCAATCAGACAAGCACAATTTATCTCCTTCGGTGATGACATTTTTGATATTGGTATTACCTACCTTTCGGGGATTCGGTAGTGCAGTTTCACTCATGTTTACATTCAGTAACGATTTGACGTTTTTGCACTGTTTTGATTGGTCTCGATTTTCTTGCAAATCAGTCAAAGAGCTTTCTTGTGGTTAACCAAAAACGTTCGTTCTAACATGATCTTACCATTGACGCTTGTTGACAAGTTTTGGTTTATCTGAATTGAATATTACCCACATTTACTTGCAGCCTTCGCGTTCAAGTAGACTTTTCTATCGGTCTGTTCTTTAAAAAAACTATTAAACTATGATTTCCCTCTCGTTAGAGCGCGGCTATCGTTTGATACTAACAGGGCAGTTAATCTGTCTGTTCTCGAGGTATTCGGGCCTGACTTAACTAATTGTAGTCGAAGGTTCAGATGTACTGATTCGGTCGTGTTTAGCGCCAGGTCAGTGACACATCGGCAGACATTCGTCCCACGGGAACGTGGACCAATTTTCAATTCCCTTTGGAAACAAAGGTGTGCATTATTCATAAGCTTTGACAAAGATGAAACTTAGACTGACTAAAAGGTCTGTCTGAATATGAAAGTTGCAATGAAACATGGATATTGTCCAAGTTATGTCAAACTGGCAATTTTTAACATTCTTCCCTACTGTATTTCTTCGTACTATGTTGGACTTTAATTTCCTCTTTACTGGCAATAGTACTTTCTACTTCCAACGAAATCAGCACTCTCCCATTGCAGTTGAGACGTTCATTTTCAGTTCGCCTTGATTATTGAGAACCTGCTTATCTGTCAGCATCGCTCGCACCGGTTTGCGAAATGTGAAAAGTTATAACCTAAGCACCCTATTAGACTTCGTCAATAAATCCTTAGCAACGTACTTTTGGTTTTGATCTCCAAACGTAAGCTAGCAGTTTTTCTCCCTTTGTTTCCTCAGCATCACATTCTACAATGTTGGTTCGATGATCATTGACTAGAAAAGTCACAATTGGAATATTTTATTCGCAACCACGTGTACTGTTCTTTTTGCTCCCTGTTAGAAAACACTTGGTGGAATATCGATGAATTATTTACCACGCAAGACATAATGTGTAGGGTGATGTCACCGCATTTCCTATCACCAGGGCACTGTTGTCACGATAACAATAAACTCTGTGCCGTCCACTTGGTGGATCGAGAAATTTTTCAGGTCAGCAGTAAGGCATAAGTATCAAACCAACCTGGAATGCAGGCTTAAACGTTCGAACTCCGAAGTTGACGACAGCTGCTGGAACTAAATCTCACAGGCTCTTCTGGAAACAGGTATTATGGTATGCGGTGCAGGGGTTTGTGAATTAAACAAGCATTGGATCCCGAAGAAGTCTGCAGAACTTTTAGATATTAGGTAAACTATTCCTCATGATTGTTGATATAACAAGTCGAAAAAAGGCATCCATAAGAAGTTCATTCGTGGCTTGTTCACCAGTCGTGAGTTTGAGCTAACTGGGAAAGTTTCTGAAACGGAAGTCGCTTTTGTTTTATGGAATTAACTTACTGATTCTTCCAGCCTAGAACATCCGTCTGTCAGTGAGGTAGATGACGCGCTCATCTCTGGTATGTCCGTTAAAATAGATCGCTAGGCAGAACACTTTAAGGACCAATTTGACCGGCCTCCCGATTTCACTGTGTTGCGCCACACACTTATAATGCAGTGCCCCGGTTGATAGATTTGCAACTACCCACCAAGGCTGAGATCCACTACTACATTACGTTTCTCAAACACAACGAGGTTGCTAATCCAAATGACCGAGCATCGACGCTTTTCAAAGAAATAGGCATTAGTCTCGACTCAGTTGTTTCAACTAGTGTAGACCACTGAAAACATCCCTCTCTGTTATAATCATTCGATATTAGTTCCCATACTCAAAGAAGGATTCAGGGGCTCTTGCGAAAACCGTAGAACATTAGCTTGATTTCCGTCATCACTAGGGCTTTGGCATTCGTTATATTTTGTCGATCCGCTGCAGCTCGAAGGTAGACGTTCAGAAAAAATAGGCAGAGCTTCCTCCTAGAGGAGTATGTACTAATCGGGTTTTCACTCTTCATAAAATTCTGGGTCATTGCCATACTGTAGCGAAAAGACGTTCAATACCGCTTGTCAAGTATATGAACCTACTATCGGCGTGTTATTCCCCTGTTTCGCCTCAAGTTATGGAACATGATGAACGGTCTAACAGCACCAAACACGATATATATTAAAGCTGCCCATTTTCACCTTTTTTGTTTAATTTTGTCACATCATTTTGTCATGCAAAATGCGGACGTGGACTCCCTGTGAAAAAATGATTGGTTATGCTGCTACTAAGATATCGATATCTGACATTTTCAAGCAGCACAGGCTGCTGGAAGTTACCTCACGGTGTGCTAGCCATCTTGGAGTGCACTTTGCTGTCTCAGAGTCCAAGGAGCTTCTGCAAGACTACTATGATTGCGTAGATTTAATGTTGGATACTGAGGTTATGGAGGTGGTTGATCAGTTTGTTTACTCGATAGGTTGTATCGGCAACGGTTAGGGTAGAAGAAATGAAATAGGGACTCGTATCGCCAGAGTCAGGATGGTACCCGTTAATCTAGGACATCTCTGGCGAAAACGGAGCATCCCTCCGAAGCTTAAAGGTCGCGTGTATAAAATCGACTGTGAAGGCCGTCTGCAAAACCCCGTCATTGAAAGTAGAAGACGTGAACTATATTGAGATATCCGATCATCAATATCTACGTTCGGTCACTCGTATTGGGTTACATCAACAGGTAAGCATTGAAAAAGTTAGAATGCGGATATTTAGTGGTGATTGTCAAGCTAGCTCCTTTATTCAATCTGTAAGTATGCACAAACCGTCACACCGAACACTTTTGGCTTCTGCTATATAAGCTACTTGATGGACAGATGACGACTTGGCATAAAGAAATGAAGTCAATTCCGAAAGGGGTAGACATTGTAGGTTAGGTTCGTCTGCTTGGCTGGGGCCTTCCCGATTCAGAGAGTCCGTGGCTAAAGACTTTAATGAAGTGGCGTGAATGTTGGTCTTGTTTGTTTGAACTGTCTGTAATTTAAGCACACGCAATGACGCTAAATGGTGAAGGCTACAATGGGACTGCTTTGCTGATGATGTCTTTCTTTCATCTACAGCTTAACTGTTTGGTTGCAAAGTACCGTGATGTTGAGTGTGTAAGTTTATACATGGCTTTCTTTAAATAGTTAGTTTCTTTCCATTTCTTTTCTTCTTGGCCAGAGCTTGTTCTGCTCTTCATG
Source organism: Paragonimus heterotremus (assembly GCA_013368495.1). Taxonomy (NCBI): domain Eukaryota; kingdom Metazoa; phylum Platyhelminthes; class Trematoda; order Plagiorchiida; family Troglotrematidae; genus Paragonimus; species Paragonimus heterotremus. The sequence goes on along the minus strand of LUCH01004113.1, from coordinate 18,615 downwards.
GTTATATAGCAGTTAAATATCAGTACGAACGGTCGATGTGTTGCTGTTTTTGGTGATATCTCATTGATGTAATACAGGAATCAAGTATCATGCAAACAGAAAAAAGACTGACGGAAACTTGAAGATCGGGTAGGAAACGACAAAACTGATACTAATGCATTTAGACTCTTACAGAAGCTGAAAAGTTCGTTCAATTCAAAAGTTAATGAACTGGACTGAAGAGCACTGGAGAAAACAGCTGTTGTACGTCAGCTTGATTTGTCTATTGATGAATTGAAACGTTTTACTAAGTCACAAGCAGTTTTCAACCCAATTTATTCTGATATTCTTTTACCGTGGTTCTTGTTGGCTTCTTAATCTCAGAATCTAACCCTGTTTGGTAAACACTTCAACAATATTAGAATCACGACAATCTGTTACCTGCTTATAGATATGTGATTTTGTGGTTGACAGGTTTGTTAATTTATTAGTGACCCAATTACAGGGAGTCTGTGCATGTTGTTCCTGTCACTGGTTCGAATCCAGCGGAAGCTCGGATTTTTACAATTTGGTCTGATTTTTATACGTTACAGTAAATTTCTGAACCTTTTGAAGGCTTTAAAGAGAATTATAATCTTTAATTTGCTTGAACATGTTTACCCTGGTCAGTTTAGTAATATGTTTGGAGTCAGCAATGATTATGCTGTTCAAAAATGAAAGCTCCCTAACGGTATTCTCTCTCATTTTCTGGTAACATTTCTAAGTTCTTTTGGAACTGTTTCCGTGTATCGGCGTTACCAGTCCTGGTTTTCTACCCTCTTTGCACGTTTTTTTTGTCTTCACCCTCAAGGTCTCCGGCGTCTCTCCAGTGGATCCAACTCAAATCGTGAATGATTTGCTTACCCCTTGTTCGCCAGGTGACCCTGGTGCTATTGAAATGTCTTGGACCGATGTACCCAGTGACAAATTGAAGGAGCCCCCTGTTTGTATGGTAGGCACACTGTATTGTTGGCTTATACGTGCCGTCGTCTGTATATCCATTTATTCTGTTTCGTTTGATTTCGGCTTGATCTTACACAGTGTTGTTGCTTTGTTTACAAGTTGTAGATCAACCTCGTCGATTACGATGTATCAGTAAGGTCTCTTAATGCTTATCTGTTATGGAAATGGCATAGTTGTATGTGGGTTCGGATACCACCAGATCAATCATATCTATACAGAAGAATGATTGAGGTTCTGCACCGAAGCCTGCATTGCAAAGCGGCGGTTGGGCGTTAACGGATCAGATTTGGAATCGTTTTTCCGGAGTAATAGATCAGCCTTGCTTCAGTCCTAAACATGAAGGAACAGGGCATTGTAGTTTATCATCTTGGCATGATTGTCTGCATGATCATCGGATCACCAAGTTTGATCCAAATAGATCGTCTCTGTACACAAATCTTCATATCCCAGTTCCTTTGCATGCATCATGACGATATCTTCGTGGACATAGTACTCTCTAGCCAAACGATCGAAGTTTTAGTCTTGACAATTTCCAGTCTTGGATTACACATCTGTTCCACATGAATGCAGCGTTCTCAGTATCGCTTCTAAGCTCAGGGGATCCTGAACGTATCACGGTTATTTTGCATTAACCACATAATCAACTCTTCTTCTAGCACTGAAATCCCCAGTCAGTGAAATGGTGTTATCCTACAGTCTTAATGCATTGATAGTAGGTCTGTCACAAGGCGCACTCTTTGATTAGACAGTTAAACAATCACTACATACGTTTTACGAAACCTCTGATCGTTACGTTGAGGCAGGTAGTCAGAGGTTGATCACTTAATTGAAGGCCCCGCCCGCGCAGTCACTTTGAAGCGTTACCTTCCTGCATGGCAATGTCTCACTGTCAGTCATTGCGCATGGAGTTTTCAGTCTGTGTTCGCAAAATAAGCTATGCAACATCAGTATAAGACAGATAGGCCGCATCTTGCTGAAATAAAAGCCATATGTTTCAGCCTATCCATCAAACGTGGAATGATAGCCGAAACCATCGTTAGGAGGTTCGTGATTACCGTTTACAAGATATATTGTGCCTCCAAATCACGTGTTGTGTTCAAATCTAAAAGATAAAGAACTTGTTACCTATATACTCTTTCACTTGTTTTTGTGGATTCAGTTATGTCGACCACACCACAAGGCGTTTTATCTGAACAGATCCATAAGCACCGCCTAACCTGACTTAACAGTGGAATAACAAATTCAGTCAGCAGCATCATACTATCAAAACTGGTGGATTCTAATCACTCTTTCAACGTGATCACTCTGTCTCACGCAGTCTACCGATTAACGGTCATTTCGTCGAAGGCAGTGTGGCCTCGAAAACTGGCTACAGCTGAAGCGATCGCAGTTTGCTTGTATAACCTGCTTCTGTGTACCCGAAAACGTTTCGTTTGTGCTTTTGACCTATCCTGACTGATGTTGATAGGTCAAAACTCTGATTGCCACTTAACATTGAATTGACTGACCTCATCGAACCATCTTTTCCTTGTTTTCTCTATTGATGATTGTCTTGCAAACTTGTGATATTAATGTGGTGTATTTGACGTGATGAACAATTGAAAACTAGCTTGCTCATTATATCATTTCTCGTAACGATCATTATTAATTTTCGTACAGAACTAGTGTTTCTTACTGTGTTGTCTGGTAGGTGGGCTGACTGTTGTCAGGTTACATAAAACAAGCTAAAAACATTCGAAGCTGTTCCTGCTCGGATATACAATGTTCTCTCATAGCCAGCGTTATTGCTGCGTCTTTTTTTGTGTATGTTAACATTTTTGCTCCTCTCTATTCTCCCTTCCCCAGATCGATATGCTTCAAGCCTTACAACGCAACAAACATACGGTCTCACAAAGCGATTTAGTCAAACTGAATCAGTTCACGGTCGAGTTTGGACAGGAAGGTTCTTGATTTACATTCCACGTGAATATGCACCGTTATCCACATTTTCACCATTGAAATTCCCCTACCTTCCCATCCACAGGTCGTGAGGTACCAGATCAACGGCGTCATAACAATTGTGTCTTTGTACACACAAACACCGTTTACCCTTAACTCCTCTATGTCAACGCAGAGACTTCTCAATCATGCTTATTTAGATGTACCCCATAAGCTACGATTGATTGTAGACGCTCTGTGCTTACAGTTGCTTCGTTCACTCTCACCCATCTGCTCTACTGTTGTTTTCTTTTCCAAGTTTGCCCTTACGCAAAACTGTTGATGACTTATGTTCGTTACTTGCTTATCAGCTGTGACGTTTAGATGCCGTTTGTGTCTCGTTTACTTTCCTCCAGTGCGTGTGAATAATCATCTCTAATGACTGTCAGTCTGAAGTGGCAACTATTTCATCGGCGTTTTTCTGTAAGTTTTTTGATACTCTTTCCAGCAACCGTGAGATGTGAACGTCAATGGATTTATTTCATTATTTCAGCTTGCTCGAAAAGTTCGAAGCGCTGCGACTCGAATTTCTTTTTTCCGATTTCATTCATGTGAGACTGTTGGGTTCATTAAATATGACGGTCTTCTGGTCTGCACTATCTGTTCATGTTGATGCGTGTTTGTGTGTTCGAGCGACCTCTGGTTTCCTCTTGGTGGTTCATGTCTAATCTTGAACAATTCGATCAGCCTAGTATGCACGAGACGAAATAGCACCTTTAATCAGTTCATATCAACTCACTAGTTCCTTTATCTACTGAGTCGTCGAAGCGGGGCTTAAGCAAACCTTTTGATGCACAGCCTCTCCGTTGCAGGGAATAGGGAGAGTTTTGTAAGAGTTATATCAATCTAGTTGGACCAATGCAGTCTATGAGTCGATTTCGCCTTATTACCAAGAGTATGATAACCGGTTAGAGTCCTGTATAAGATGAATTCTTCGGATATAATTCATTTGTGCACAATTAGCATAGTATCACATGGCAGTCATCATCAACAACAATATATCATTGGTAGACACTACTGTTTGACTGTTGTACGTACAACCAGAAGAAGGATAAACCTTAACCGGGTGATAAGACACGAACAAGGTGAAGCTTAATTCGCGGAATCTTGCCCAACTTTAAACAATAGTTGTTGAAACCCCTACACCTTGCAACCACTCATCTGAACTATAATCTACTACTTCTAACATCTCGTCTCATTAGTCGTACTCGTTTCACAGACAGTTTGATCAACTGAATGTGCTATTCATGCCACTCAGTCTAAATTACTGTTGGCGTCTGAGGTCAGAGGACAGGTTGGCTGTCAGTTTGAAAACGCATTCAATCTAAAGTTCGCAGCCTGTCCGTGGCTGTTTTGATTATCTTTTGCTAAGTATGCCTTCCATTTGTTGGTTGGACGCTCGGCAGAGTGCACAGCCTAGTAAACGTCGAGTTGGTATTGCCTAACACTATGTGCATATTCAAAGTTTCAGTAAGATTGTTTGACCCTTTCTGCCAAAAACCCGTATTTTTTACTTTGACGTTACTTGTTGGTATCAGGCGATGCGTGCGATTAAACGTGAACGTCAATGATCAAAAGTGTTTTAACTACCATGTTTCGCAGTTAGTAATTAGCACCTCTCCCACTGTATTAAAAATGCGATCTTTATGTTTAGGTACGGCCTTCTCAATATTTCCAGAATTGGGGAAGGTTGCCCTAGCCTCAGAAATACCAGCTCGAGTTCACTTCTCGGAATTCGGTCATTTGGTATGTGGCCTTTTAAGTGTACGAGTTAGTCTAGGGCTGACACAGTCTCAGAGTGACATTGCACTTAGAAGCTACAAAGTGCTATCTAGATCACTGAGCAGAACAGGAATCGTTGACTAGCATCATGTGTGCCTCGTATGCATCGTCAAACAGCAGTATGTTGTCCTCAACCTAATCCAGACGAGTAACCTTTTCGTCGAGTTGAACGTATACGCCTAGATTCTGCGAGTACCGCATATAACCCCTTTTGTTTCGCACACGATGAAATTGACAAGCGATTTTTAGTGTTAAATGTGTATGAGAGTTTCCTGTAAACCCCAACTTGAATTTTGTGAGTTCCGAATCCCTGGTTATGGCAGGAGTCAAATCACTCCACCGATGACCAATATGTTACTCATCTCAGTAAGGTGGAACACTCTCAGTTCTCAGGACGTCTCATCATCATCATCATCATAAACAGCAATAAATCAGTGGTTCACACTGATGCTTAACTGCCACATGACGCTTGACTTCCCGGACGTTTCCGGACTTCCATTAATGTTTCACCATTTTACTTGGGTTGCGTGATTATGGGGTATCCCGAGCCAGTTGTAAAACATCCGATGGCCATGTTATGAACGCAGGCTTCAGTTTGGCTAAACTATTTTGAGCCGATAGATGAGTGTAATCACGGGAGCCTGTGGTGGTAACGCAATGAAAGTTGAACTGTTCCTTAAGGTTCTCTGTTCGATGACCTCGTTTTCTTCATTCGTGACTAGGAATACCTTCTGTCTGCTCGCTTCGGTAACTGAGGAATCATAGCTTGAATAACCTGAAACCACCTGCCGATATTCCTGGTTGCAAGGGATTTGTATTCCACTAACTTTTCTAGGTTTTGAACTATTCTACTGCACTCGTACTTCAGTCGATCATTCACACAGGAAATGCACAACACCCTCACTAAGCTTGAATCGATTGGCCGATACCAACATCTGTTGAGGCATATGAACAAGTTTTAATGGGGAAAAAGTGGTTGCGCTATCAATCTCGACTAATACTTTTGATGTTGACTCAGCTTCGCTTGGCTACCAATCTTGTGGTGACAAGGCCAAATCCGCTGTAGGTTGGTTGCCTTTGTGTTAAATTGGACAACCTGGCTGTGAGTGACCAAGTAAGCAGTATACTGACATGCTGTAAATCGTTGTAGCGGTTTCCCAACTATCAGGTTCGCAATTTTTCCATTAATATGCAATGGCTCTGTTTGTCTCGTTTAGGCTATTCTTAATGCAGCACAGTTAAGTGGCAAACTTCGATGAACCGATAAATAACTCGTGGTCCAAGAATGTTCCACTTTCGCATAGAGCATGTCGTAACACTCGTTGACAGTTACTCATCAGTTATCTAAGTGTTATTTTACGGCATTCTGGGTCTGTGTAAGGGATATCTGATTGGTCGACGTTTTTACAACTGTATTCAAACAGACAGCATCATACCATGATTGGTAGACTATGTGTAATTCTAAAACCATCTATCTTCGTCTCTGTGGGAAGATGTCGTTCGGTTGCTATCTCGCCATTCTTCTCTTGTCTGCTAATGAATAGCTTGAGATTTGGATTGTTACAAGTTGCACATCACCCACATCTTATTACAACCTGATTGACTCACCTCCAAAAGTTGAAGGACTGGACTTGAGTTTCGCCCTTGCAAAAGCTTGCCCGTGTTCCATGAACGTTTTTGTACGGATCCTAATCTGGCGTAGTTGTCAGGCTTTTGGCATGAGATTGTATCTGTAGATTCTGCGGCTCTCATATCTTACCTCCACTGCTGTCAATGCCTTCTGGTCTTACCCAACCAGTCCATTCTGTGATTGTCGCCTGTCTTGGAGACAAGTCAGTAAGGAGCGCCTTTGTTTATCAGTGTATTGGCATGCCTTTCTGACTTTTCTAGGTTCATTCATTGTTAGTTTGGTGGATATTTTAATGAATTGACCTGGTCAAATGTATAACTCGGTATTGGCGACATGGACCGTCAACTGTATGATTGTGGCTTCTAGCCCCGGTTATAGTCAACGTTTCTGTTTAAGTTTAGGTATTCTGTCACTATTTGGTGCACGGGTTACTTCGTGTACCAAATAGTGACAAACTTATTGTAGTGTCGAAGATCTTAAAAGGTATGTAGTCGACTTCTGTCAAGCCATCAAATGTTCCTTCATACTACGTTAATATCCTTTCCATCGATTATATCTCGCGTAACAACTGAGTGCAAGTGGGTAGTTCTCATCTCAGGATGGATTAAACAAATCTGTCTACCTTGGTTCCCACAGGTTTCGTCCTAGACCCCAGATCCACTTAGTGCGTATGTGTCATTAAAGTGTTCTAGATCGTAGTCAGGAGAACATCGCAATATTTGGCCCAGTCTGATTTTTACATTTATTCTTTTTTTTATTTACATCCCAATGTTTGGATGATTTGTTGTCATACCTTAACCTGCATTCGACTCAATTTCTGACTTAAAGTATTGTTCTGAACCGCGTTTACCGTCCAATCAGTTTTTGTTAAGCTATCCTGACAACCAATTTCGCAGTTTTTTTCTTATCGTCGTGTGTTGCCGCTGCTGCGGTTTTCTGATTCGATTCTATTCGGACTGAAACAGTACATACGCACAATCAGTCTCATCTGCGTGACTTTTCGCATATATGCTTCACATCTTAGGTTGGCTCGATCTTGTTCAAATAACGAAGGACGTTCTTTTGGGTAGTATCGAATGATCATTGTATGGGGAGGGGTCAACTTCGTTCCAGTCTAACATGTAGTAGAACTAAACCATGTTTCTCATTCAACTTGTTAGACTATCCTCATTTAGTCTCGTCAACAATATGCTTTACACATCTGAAGACGCGAATTTTCAGCTATCTGCCTTTTCACATCTTCAGCAAATGAATGACAGTTAATTCGGTCAGTTTGAATCATACAGTAACAATACTCATAATAACATTCGTTTATAGTCTAATGAACGATCACAGTCAGTTTCAATGTGAAATAATTGTTGGCAAAATGCGATGAAATCTGTTCGAACAAAAACCGTGAAATGTTATAATTATTATTAGCATTATTTGCAAATACTACTGATTTGGCTTTGTGATTAATTCAGCAGCTAATCGAAAAAGAGAAGAATTGAACCGGGTCTATATGAACAAATGTCTTCCCAACTGAAAATTTGACAATACATTCGGAGAAGTCTGAATTAGGAGGTTGAGTTATGTTAGGTATGACGCTGCAAAATTTTCTTATGTGATAAGGTGGGAAGAAACTTTGAAACTAACGAACTGTTCGGGGGAAATTCTGCCACAACACGATGGATGTTTCAAAGATCTAACAGAAATATGAAATCCCTCGATCATGAACAGGAGAAAACAACAGGTAAGCGGTACATTCAGTGTAAGAACTCACACACATTGCTACATTAACTGACCATGTTATGTGGAATGCGGAACAGACGTTAAACTTTGAGTAACAATATTACGTGGTTGTTACATGTAAAAGAAGTTTGCACAAAATTCGGAAAACTGCTTGTTACTCAACGTAATCCCTACTAATTTAGCCGGAGAAGTTTCAGGTAGGGATTGACAATCGTCTGAAAGTTCGTTATATCGATTACATATCATAAATTAGGAATATCCCAATATGTATGAGGAGACAGACCATGGTCAATTTGGCAGCTTGGACAGATTGTACAATGAGCTGGACGAAGAAAATGTCTAGCATCACATCATGTGTATTTGAAATGAAGAGTGTCACCACGAGTTGGTGTGCTTTATGACCCCCCCCACCAGTGAAAAAGATAAGAACGAGCACAGAATCACGATGGCGGGAGGAACGTACATCACAACGCAACTGACGAAACGTAACTTTCGCAACTTAGAGCACGCCTTCTCTGTACCACACAAGGTAGAAGACGGTCTTCAGGCCAGTTCTTTTTACTGCCCAACTATAATCCGAAACACCGATGTACAGCCGCCATGTTTATAGGTCTTGGTGATCTTGGAGCCTGGCTACTTAAAGAGGCCGATCACTTGTAAGTGCATAGTCTTGTGGTTTAGGTCATAGGCCATGATAGTCCGGTAGGCATGATTTTCATCGATTCCGATTCATACGCAATCGGAACCAGTGAACGGAGTAATTGTAATCAACACCTGCGAAAACAGCCCGCTTAATGTGTATCACATAGTTACTTGCTAACTGGTTGGTCAATCTCTCACATGTGATTTTGCAGTCTGATATGGATCTTTCCATTCACACACACCAAACCAGGGCGATTTTATAAACAGGTTTACTCCCATAGATCCTTCTGAACAGTCTACTTGAGTCCAACTGCCATTAGATGAGGAACTAGAGGAACCGGATACAGAAGCATAATCACTTTGAAGCTCGATCTCATCTTTAACGACAACGAAAATCGAACGTCTTGGGCACTAGCTACGTATATTGTTTTTAATGAATGCTTTTGCCTACTCATTAGTAGACCGATTTTGATAAGAATTTTCTATGCCGGAAGCTGTTGAAATTATTAATTGGTTGATGTATAGGCGAGTAAACTAGCTGCGACTGTGGCCATCAGAGTCGCAAGGTGCACACGATTTTCTTTTGACAACGCGGAAGGGGGCTAAAACTTGTGAGAAACCAAACTGCTATAACAACCCGGTCACCTCTGTGCCCGGATCCTAGCCCAGTGAAGAATCTCTTAACCGATCGTGTATATTGCAACAGCCGTAGGATCAAGTGAGGGCGGAACTTTGGTTCACTCAAAGTCCGCCAGTTTCAAGTAAACTTACTACAACTTGTCGGTTTTGAGAACGGATTGATTTTTGAACTATCGTTACCCTGTTGGCGATAGATCATGACCACTTGAAACAGAATACATCTACACTTTTTTTGTATTGCACTCATTGTTCAGCAGCCAAGTGACACCGACAAGCCATCACTGTGAACGCCCATTATTTGATCACTCCTTTTAGTCAACGGTATACTAAACTATTTTTCGTTAAAGTCTTCCTTGCACAAAAAGTTAACTTCTATTACCCTGTCACTAGACAAAATTGTCAATTCACACGGAATAACAGAACTTTTAATGAAAATACATGTGGAACAGTCTATATGTTTGGTGCACTTGTAGTGACCAGCGATCATATGGCTCCTCTGAATATCCCGACGAAAACCGTGTTTTCCTGCTTGTTTGTTCTGTACGCATGATTCTGTGTACGTCTGATATAGGAGGCCTGATATGAACTCAGTGCCACTTTCTTCAGTCATACAACTAATTGCACACAGCGAATACTTGCCATTTTCCTAACGAATCACCTATTATTCCATTTCTCAAGATCGTTTGACCTGTACCTTTTCATGTGTTGTTTAACATATTCGAAGGTTCTACACACTTCCCGCTTGGCACGCTTTTGAATGTCGCCGAATTGGCTGGAGCCTAGCTCGTATTTCCTTTCTTCTCTTGATTGCCGCCGTTGGTCCTAGATTAGGCTAAAACTAACTACTTATACTTCTAAACAGTACTGGAAATGTACGGTTTGTTCCCAAGCCCTGTTGGGACTATGGTTATATTGCTCTTCAGTAAAGGCGTTTTAAGTTGTTAATGGACGGGGATCTAGCGCATGCCCACTTGTTCACAACACACTAAGTTAGAAACAGGTTGATCGATTGAATGATTTCTAACGCAAGGGTGATTCCAATACCTGGGAGTTTGCGAGATAAACTTCAAATAAGAAATCACTCTATGTCTCAGGCTATGAATAGATGTTCATTCTTGCAAAATTATTACGTAACCATAGTCGCCTTGTTTTAGGTGTTAGAAGACCATCTTTTGACGAAACAGACAGGATGAATCGCTCAATGTCCATCGAGCCAATTTCGGGGATACCATCATCTGCACAACTGTGCAAGCCTACAGCGAAAATCGAACGTCACTTGTCTGAAGGGAAGCTAGAACATTTCACTCCACACTGCCTGAGGTAGAATTAGTGTTGGGTGGCCGGTTCTGTATTATTTCAATTAGCCAATTTGACTGCAATTGTATTGTAGCGAAAAGGCGTACAATAAAGCACAGTCTTTTTTCCAACACGCGCTTTTGAATCACAATTCCAATCCACAACACACACCCGGTTTCCGCTCACACGTCATGTGCACTTTTGCCCGGTTTACGTTTGTGATCAGCGCCTTCCATCTGGGGGTTTTCCGCCTGCCATTCTTCGTCCGTTGATCCGATTTCGTTGAGCGATGGCTCGTCCGGTCGATGGTGTTGTCCTCCATCTATCCACTGTGGGGTTTGACCGTATTCCACGACCGTATCGAGATATTCCGGTGAGTGTTGGAATAATCGCTCCTCCGATCGGGTCGTCTATTCTATTTTGCCTACCACGTCTCGCCCGTTGATCCGATCCGGTCGAGCGATGACTCATCCGGTCGCCCCTGTTCTCCGCCATCCGATCATTGAGGGTTTGTGGACGTGCCTCCCTCCGTGTTGAGGTATTCCGCCGAGTGTTGAAATACTCGCCCCTCCGGCCTGATAATCCACCACAGTATGATCTGACGATTGTACTCTTCAACTCTGTTTGGGCTGTTTTCTCTCGTTTGCTTGCTGACGTCTTGATAACTTGGTTCGTTTTAATGCCACGACCACCGTACATTGTCATCCCGTCTGATTTGCTGTCACAAGCAGCCCGGGAACCGATCAGACTTGTCGCCGATCCGATTATTGTGGTCCGCCAACTCATGGTTGAAAACTCTCTGAATGTCAACGCGATGCAAATTAATTAAGCAAGTAAATCGAGCTGACTTCGAACCGCGGTGGGAATGCCTGCTCAGTGGTATCACCCTTGGTAGTCAAGGAGACAAAGGAATGTCGTAGCAACGTGTGCTATGGATGCGGACACTTGTGAAGAGTATGCCCTTTAGGTAAGAAAAAACATTAGTTAAATGAACGTTGCATTAATTGTGTTTTGTCTGGGGTGAGAAATCCTGTACTAACTGTGATCGTGTAGCTAATGGGCGCAGAAAATTCTGTTTTGACTGAAACAATGATGGCAATTTCGTCGTATGAGACACTGCCAAAAAGGTTTATTTATTCATTTTGCAATATATTTATGTTTAGAGCTAATGACGGACTGCGACATCCGAATCAGTGGTCACGCAATCAGACCGCCTCATCGGTTTTCCCGACAAACACTAGATAACACTGGGAGCAGGTTTCCTTTATTATTCTGAAGCTGCAATTCAGCTGAAGCGTGATAAGCTTGTAACTAAGTATGGAATGGTTCTACCGATGGGAAATCGGAAATCACAGTTTGGTCAACTTAGGATGAACTCACTCGTATCGATTTCAACCTGTTTGAATCGAGTGCCAAATGAAGTGCCACGTTAAATTCATTATGGGCCAAGGTCCGTACAGCTGTTGTTAATAGATCATATATCGAATCCCCATTCAGCCAAAGCGATTTCGACCGTTCGAAATTGGAAAAATTTCAACGTACCTGCAACATGAAACTGAACAGCAAGTGAATGATATCTTGAAAGGTATCGCTGAGGAAGCAAATATCCTGTTCAGTTCTCCCATCTTGTTAATAAATTAGCCTTATGATAAATTTCTATTGTGTTTGGATTTAAGAAGGTTCATTGAGATTCCAGTTAACAAAGTCCTGGCCCTCCTAGCAGTGTCCAAACATTTAGATAATTTACATAACACTAGGTTATTTACAGTCTTAAATTTGCGGCTAGGATACTGGCAAGTTTGAATCGAACAATCGGTTTAAGACAAAGTTGCTTTCATTGTTGATGGAAAACAGTATCTGTTCGAATGTATGTCTTTTTGGGCTATGGGATGGCCCCTTCACATTCAGGCAATTGTTGATTCGAACAGATTGCTGAATACTACAGAGAAGATAACGTCATCTACAGAACAAATGAGGCAAATAATACAATACGTGTTCTAACCGTATGGGAGAAGATTGAATGAACCGGATTATGGCTTAATACTCAAAAATCACAACCAGGCGAAACAAACGAGGTCAGTCAGGACGAGGTTCAGTTTGGTGCCTGGGAAACTGATGGTTACTGAAACAACTCCGGTGTCAATATCGAAGAGGAGGCTGAAACAATTTTTCGAATGCTTTCGCTTTTACAGTCGTTTTGCAAAAACTTCGGAAACACTGTGAGCCGCGTATATGGATTGCCGAAAAAGAATTGTTAAACCAGTCAAGCTGTTATGAAAGTCCAACAACTGATGAAGAGACAACTATTGGCTGTGAACTTACCAGTGGCTGAACAGAGCTTCATTATTGCAACGGATGCAAGTGACGTAGAGATTGGGGCGGTACTGAAACTGAAGGACGGCCGAGCGAAACTGTTTGACGATATAAAAGGAATGTTTGACGCGATTGTGAATTTTGAAATAATAGAAGTCATGCATACTAGGCCAAGGAGCATCATCATAAGGGTCCACAAATAACACGGATGTGATGGATGGGACGACTCAGAAATGAAAGGTTGATTGTTAGCGGGAAAACAATCTTGCGAAGAAAGACATCTGAGAATGAAAGCATTCACAGCATATTGGTCAGGTTCACAGTTGCCTAGTTCCGAAAGTTCGCTGCCCCAGTTGCTGGAGGGACTGAACGTATCGACAGAGTTGAAAGGGACATTTGTGGGGGAACGACGTCGGCTGGACTAAACAGAGCTTCATAGAACTTATAAAGTATTTGAACGGAAGGCTTACTGTCAGGAAATGAAAAATGATGTCATTAATTACACCACCAACTGTTTCAGCTCCTGTACGACAGAAATCACCCAAGGCAATAACCTATTCTGCTAATCACAGCCAATAGAATTGGAGCACTATAGTCAGTGGAGGCAGCGGGTCTTTTTTAGTAGTCGCTACAAAATTGATCCAAAAAGCCCCCATACGAGATCAGTGGACATGCAACATACGCAAGACTGTGAGGAAACACGCCCTGACAGATCACAGAATCCCACGAAACGCGCCGACCGGTCAGGACATCCGCCTCAAAAATGAAGAGCTACAGAACGGATTGACTGTAAAAACAATCGCACGATCAAATAATTGCTGGTCGTGAAAGCTGGGGCAGAGAAAGGGTGTTACCATTGGTTCCGCTGATCAACTCCTATTCACCATAAGGTACAATGAAGAAATCGTCGGTCTATCTACTGCATGGACGAATGCGACGTCTGTTAATCGCTCAGGAAATTGGGTTATGCGGAGACCAGTGGATGAATGCACGCGAGTTGTTACAGGCGTGGAGGCTGGCTGACCAAAACCTGACAACCGAATGGGAGGTCGCCAAAGAACAGTCGTTGCAAAGTTATCTGATAGGCGCACCATGCTCGAATCTGGTTCGAAGGTGAAGTACAGAAGTCGACGGAGCTCTGGGAGAAAAAAGTAGTTTCGAATCTACGAAGTTTTCTTAAAGTGGAGAGGACCGTCTGTAGTAGTGGGGCGTCACGGCCCAGCGTATTTGATTAGAAATGGGTAACATGAGCATCTGGTTCGCGGAAGCCAGCTATACAAATAACATATTTCCCCTGTCAGAACAGAATGCACTTCGGGTGTGTCAGTGTCACCGCTGCGGCACGCAAATCACTGATGGAAGAAAATGAGCCTGGATTACTTTTGCTAAGGTTCGATGGGATGAGGATGAATGAACAAACTCTACTACACGTAAGTAGTCAGAAGAATACATATGTACAGGTATGGAACTAATCAGATAGAAATACAAGAAGAACCATTGGTTATCAATCTGAAACAAATTGTATTTCCCATACACCAGCATATCACTGGCAACTGCCTCGTTCCGAGATTGTTCTTGTTTTCAAATAAATGGTTGATGTTCTTTGTGTTGTTGAGATATAAATATATCATCAACATTGATTCCCTGAATGAACCATCCATGTGCTACTCATGTTCTTATCTCAAACTGCTCTGATAATTCACATATTGACCGCAGTTTTTTGAATGGACGTCTCGTAGAGTGGGTTTGTGCAAACGTAATTCTATTGTGTTTATAGTGGCTAGTGCGATCCTGGATAGTTTTGCATACGTTTGCCGTCAGTTGACCATCTATGACGTATTTTTAAAACTAAAGTTTACTATCAGTGGTTTGAAGTGAACCGAACGAAAGGCTGAAAGCCAGACATTTTTGTGCTCTTTAGTTTAAAGTCCCTCCCTTGTAACAGCTTCGTATGATGTACGAAAAAGTTGCAGGTATCGCAGTTTCCTCTATTAGGAAATAAATCAACACCTCAGATTAACTTGCATACATTTTACTCATCTTTAGTATAATGGTTTTCCCTTATCTGCATAACCATCACGATTCAGTCTTGTTTATATCATATCCAATGTAGAATGTTCTAATTTCATGTTGGTTTCTATTTCATTTCTGTACAACTCGATGTCCGATTAAGCTGACCCAAAAGGTTTTTCTGTTATTGTTCCACGTCTGCATAACGGTTAGGGTAATTACCAGGAAGTACAAATAGATGCATTCTACTCTGTTCTATACACTATGTAGGGCTTTACGATAACAGTTCTTCTAACCTGGACGTGCCGTCAACAGATCAAGGTGACCGGGACATACAGGGGCGATGAGATGAGACATAGGAAGAACAATCGAATCGATGACTGTATCGAAAATTAGCTAACTGCAACGTGGCAAACAATGTCAGATAATTAGTTCCAACGGCTTCATTCACTATCTGAAGCCACTCTTACGACTGTGTACAAGACGGAGAGTGTCAGCAAAGTAATAACTGTGTGTCATTCGGGAGCAGTAGAACAGTGGATAGAACTGATTTTTTGTTAACTTAGGATGCGATATGAACGCGAGCAAAACCTCCCGGAAATCCAAAGACGCGTGTTTTGGTAGGCGACCGATTATGTAAACATTTGTGCAGAGTTTGGTTCACAACTGCATCACAGCAAACATTGCTCACGACACGCCGAGGGTTAACAGACCATGCACTACTACCGACGACGCCAGTGTCTGACATTTCTGAAAATTGTGCAGTAACCTGAAGAAGAATGTTCAGCAAATGGTCATCAGTGCGAATTATTCAACAGTGGTGTTCACAGTACTCTCCGAAAATATGATCTCCCGCGGTGAATCGAACGCCAGAGAAAGATACATAGTGTAACCGTGAACACATCTGGATTTAGGTCGGTCCACCTTTATCTTTGAAGCTGCTTTGAATGTATGGTTAACAGGGAAGAACAAAAGAAGTACACTTAAAGATAGCATAGTTCTATCTTTGAAGGGCACCTTGAACCTCGTCCTCTTAACGGGTTCGAAAATAATACGTTGTCGTGAGCAAATGTATGGACAACCCTTGGACCAGCACTAGTAAATAAATGATTTACGTTATTCTACAATACCTTTTTCAACATTGTCCCAAGGCTGACCTTGGGAGTTACTTAATGTTGTGATTGAAACTGACTTCTCTATGGCATCAAATATGCAACCCAACCCGTCGGAACATATACAGGTTCAATAACTTGAAAACGTCTTCCTAGTTTGTGTCTGTAACTTTTGGCCGAAGTATTGTCTGGCAACCCATAAATGGGATTCGGATGTGAAAAATATTCTCGACTTTCAAACCAGATACACTCCACATTCAACAGCTCGCTTCGTCAAGAGTACATCTCACTGCAGGTCCTGAGAAATAAAAGTTTATCAGAACACCGAATTGTGCCGACAGAATGGCAGGTTTTTGAGCCAATTCCCGCATGGACTCCAACGTAATCGACCGTGTACGGAAATACTAAGCCTTATACATCCGGGCAACCTCGTCTGTGTTTGCGTTGCATTCAAAAGGAACAGCAGGTAACTTTATTCGTCGTTCTACGCTAAACCCCCGTGTTCTCGATTGATCCACTACTATTGCGTGGTGGACACAGGCCATCTTCGTCAGGGTTGTAGGAATGATTTCGTTCACTGAATGAAGTCACAAGACCGGGCTGACTGGCTGTCAGCGCCAAATCGACCGGAGCATGGCCAACAACTGGGTCATCTGACGACAACGCCTGACGCAAACGGTGGCGTGATAGTTTGAAAACTCACGGTACCACCACCACCCTGTTGAATCATGTGTGCACACGAGCTCGCGATCTGAGGTGGTCGTGGGGTTGACAGACCGTAACTGCAGTGTGGGGCGACCAAGCCCAGAAAACCCGTTCAACGAAAATGGAGGGATCAACTACACGTGCCCAACTTCCAACATCAGATGTACGCACGTCCCGTGTGCTCAAACTATTTCGCCAACCTAACAATGATCGGTTACTTTCGTAAGCTAGATCGTAATATTTTCACGCAGTTCGTTCTCGTGTCTCCGCCGTTATTGTTGCTTGATATGTCTAAGCCAATACACACACGCACGCAAGTGTTCACAGGACAATCCAACCGTCGATGGACGGCGACCACGTCAGAGTCACACCTGTTCCATTGAATGGTTCCCATGTCGGTGAACGTTCGGACTGAGAAAGGGGTCGCCGAGTTGCAATTTACGGCTAGACCGCTCACAATGATAGCGACAGCTGAACGTGACATCTAACCGGTTCTGACTGCGTGCCATCCGGTTAGAACTCACCGCATACAGTCAAAACCGTCTAAGTTCTCGCCCGAGTTGTACACGTTTCAACAAACTGAAAATTAGCCACAGTGTTAGTTACTGCACCTAGACACCAACAGGGTTTAATTGTTATGAAATAGAACAGCGTCAGTCTCAAAAAGTGACGGTGGAATCGGCTGAGGTACTCGCCAGTTCAGGTCCACATAGTCAAAGTTTTAACTGAACATGTTACGAGTATCGTGTGACCACACCATACGAACGTGTTATTCACAAATAACCCTATCCTGGACAATCTGGCTGACAGCTAAGTACATTGGGTTTATCAAACTGTCAATCAGTTTGTTGTTTCTCTTAATTTATCGTTGAGATTAGTTCATCATCAAGTGGTTATTTATTCACACAAAAGATGACAGCTGAGTAGTATCATGTGGACCACTTTAGCAAGCAAAACAACCATTTTTAAAACTGTGAAGATCTCTGGTTGGGCTGTGATAATGTGAGAACAACAAATCACTTTGGTAAGTAGTTTGATTTTATCATGCAATAGATAAACGCTACACCGGATTTGAACAGAGAAATCAGAACCAATTTTTACACGCTGTACCTCTCCATTATGATCAGATACATTCCAGCAGGCACATGCTGAAGTTCACAGGTTTACACAGGAAAGTGCAGTAGGATAACTGAAGCTTGGTGTGCTCAAGTGCAATGATAACACGGGGCAAACGAACATTTAGTAAATGAATTGATGTACAAGGGATTAAACCTGAAGGCATGAGATGAGAAACCTCAGGTCGAATTTTGCTCGTAGACTTATCGTAAGTATCCATATGGTCCTGTAAAATGTGGTAATCTGTGAGTTAGGGTTGAATAGGGCTAACTGAAAAGATAAAGAACATTGACATTTACAAGAAAATCTCCTAAAATAACGAGTGAATGCACAGCCAACAGGAAATAACATAAAGGTAAACCAACTTCACAACCAGCTTCCGAAGGGTTGACAGTAACTCCAATCGCTTTAAATAAATCGCTGAAGGTCAGCTATTAATGACTACGGAAATAGTTCGTGTAGACCGCTTTCATTCAGAATTTGAAAAATATCCTAAATAACCACAAAGTAGCTATTTGGTTCCATTCACTTGAAGGATGAGAAAACTGACACCAAGGCCAATGAAACGATGGCGTTTAAGCAGAGAAAATCATGCATCCTGACTTACGGCAGGAGCAAGAAATAAATAACACTCTGTCTGTCACGTAATACCACAGTTCACATATATATATATATATATAT
>LUCH01004112.1:21616-56945 GCA_013368495.1 Paragonimus heterotremus | reverse complement strand
GCAGTATATGGGAATAAATACTGGGTGGGTCGGGGCGTTTGGGCCTTCATTCTGGAAACCCTTGTAGTGGAATAGATGTGTAGACTACAATAATTCTCGATACAAAAACAACGAGTGAAGTCAAGGACTGGACTCACCAAAGATTGACAATGTTCGCGAGGCGTCCAATAATGCTGGAATGTATTCGGATTGTTCCGAGCGTAGCTAAGGATGCGAAGTAACCGAGCTGAAAGTTAATCCAACAAATAGGATGTTTAAAACTGGATAGCAACCACCGGCGTTGTAGGAAGAACCAATAAGCGCGTGTAGCAGAGTATTATTCGAAATTGCGTTATGTTGTTGTTGTTTACTCAAGTCAAACAAAAATGTACAATGTGGTTTGATGCAGCAGTTACGCGATGTTAGCAAAATGAAATAAAAATAATGAAAACTCTACAACCTTTCATCTCCCTCTTTCATTCCTGTGGGAGTTCATCAAGGGTCAGTGCAAGGTCTTCTGTTATTTCTGATCTATGTCAATGATCATCCGGGTAATATTTCCAGCAACGCCCTCTTATATGCCGATGACCTAGAAATCTGGGATGCCACTGATTTCAATGCACTACAGATTGATCTTGACGCGATTAAGCGTTGGTCGGACGATTGGAGTCTCCCACCAAATGACAGTAAGTGCGCACATATGTCACTCGGTGGAGATTCTGGCAACGCCCTTGTGATTCATAGTGCACCCGACACATTGGATATCATGAAAATCGATCTGAAGAAAGATCTGGACATATGGCCATCGTCCAACTTATCTTTTGCGCATCATTACGAGATTGCGGCAAAAAAGGGTTTGTCATTCTTAGGATGATTAAGCGCATTTTCCCCATCATAGACAAGAGAGCGTTTCAAACGCTTTCAGCGCTGAAAGCAAACGGTAGCGTTGATGCTCAAGACGAAGAATATTCCCTCTCGAACCTGACTGTTCAGTTCTGGGTAGGATGGATGACCAAGGGTGATTGTAGTCGGTTAACATTTTGAAGGCTAGTATAGTGTTCCTTCTCGTTCTTCTAAAATCTAGGTTAAACGGACTCAAACTCTGAGGCCTGTTGTGATAACTCAGGTTCCGTAGACCCCTCACTAGCTTTAAAGCTCTGCCTTGGATTTGTTCAAGCATTAAAACATCCTTGCGGTAATAAGAGAGACGGGCTTGAATATTTACTTCTAGCATAGGGCGAACGAGGGTGGAATAAATGGGGATGAAGTCTGCCGGTATTGGGCAGCCTAGGCAACGGCTGATAAATTCAGAAACATTAGCTACCTTACGTGCTATCATTTTGCAGTTAACGGAGAGACTTAGATCCTGAGTGACAACCGCCCCTAAATCTTTCTGCTGTTCAAATACACGATGTCTAACATTATAAAGGTGATATGAGACCGCACTGTCATGAAGAATCTTCAAGACTACACGTCACCGTAGTCAACCATATTTTTAACCTACACCAGCCACGCAATGTGTCAAGATCTGACTATTGATTGGATTCATCTGAAAGATCATGAATGACCCTCCAAAGCTTCGAGTCGTCTGCGCACAACAGAACGCTCAAAGACAATAGGCTGAACAGCAACGGTCCTGAGATTGACCCTTCCGGTACCCCGCACTGGGCACTTGGAATTGTTGACTAAGTGCCATTAACTGTGACAGAGAAGGTCCGTCCACTCAGATACGTCTCCAACCACCGTTGCAGTTTCCGCCCCTAATTCCGTACCATCGCAGTTTCGCAAGCAATGTACCGTGATCAACCACGTCGAAGGCTTTTGAGAAGTCTAGCAGGATGATGTCCACTCGGTCCTCAGAATCACCTGTTTTATTCCATTGTTCCTGAGCAATTAGTAGATTGGTGACACACCAGTGGCTCTGTCTGAAACCGTGCTGTTGAGGGATTATCATTCCATGTATGTGGAGATGCTGTCGGACGACCTCATCAGCAACACTTTCCATTACCTTTGAACGGATACTGAGAAGGGAAATGAGTCTATAGTTGGAAGGCAAGTTACGCGCACCGCCCTTGTGGGGCGGCATCATTTCACATCGATCCCAGTCAGCAGGTACCTCACCTTCTTCGAAAGACATCCAAAGCATACCACTCACGACTGCAGGTAGGCCATCTGCACAATATTTTAACAATCTTGACGGTATACTTTCAAAACCGTTAGACTTATTATTGTTCAATTTTTAAGCTTCGCAAGAACACTGACAAGACTAAAGTTTATGTCATTGAGGACAGATGGAATGCTGGAAGTAGGGGTGCCGCAAATGACCGATAATGTGGCCTCAGTGGTATTTTCCAGAAACACCTTTTCAGGCGTATCCGCTATTGTTTCCGCTGCCTCCCGGTTGTTGTTAGTCAGGCCAGAATCTATAAGCAAACCGGGAAGATTTTTTAGACACTCTCAAAAAACCATTCGTGGTTTTGGCTTCATTGGGCCACCGCAAGGGATTGCAATATAGTTTTGTCACTATGCCCAACCTCGTTACATTTGTTTCTTATTCGCTTATACTGATTGTAAGCTTCCGAGGTCTGGTTTAATCTGAGCTACATCCAGGCACAACACCTGTCACAAATACGTTTTTTCGTATATCTACTAATATCATAGTTATTACCTTCGATGGTTTTTAATGGAATAAACAAGTCAGTCCCCTTACCAATAATGGCCTTAATGTAGTACCAAAATACTTCCACTGAGGATGAAGATGGTGTAACGTTATCTACACTATTTTCTATTTCATAATTCTGATTATTATTCACACGTTACACTCACCTCAACTTCTCATGTACAGCCAACATTTAAACCAACTTAATCGAACTAATCAATAGTCAGTAAATACAACTCACACACACTTCTCGGTTCGCGAGCCTTGCGTTCTCTCTGCGTCCAGTACAGCTGGTAAAAAAAACACATTTTTGGAGAATTGGGAGTTAACCGAATCAACCGGCTAATGTGGCACAATTTTCTCATTTATCTGCCATCGGAATTAATCTATCCGTCGTCCAACGAATCTCATCTCTGGCGCTGTCCTCCTATATGGTAGTGGTCTGTTCAAACTAACGGACTTTGACTTATCAGTGAGTCGTTCGTATTTTACCGATATATCTCTTGTTTAATTTGTACGTCTATCCTTGGGCCTATCCATAACCGTTACGACTCTTCTTTGACACTACCATATTTTGGTTATTTTTATCATTTGACTGATTAGGCCACTACAATGGTAAGTTCCGAAAGATTGTTAGAAAGTAGTCATTCAAACTTACGAAATCTTTTTTAAGGTAGTTGCGTAGTGTTGGACGATCAACTACCATCCTAGAAGAGGCATAAATAAATTGGAACAAAATCAGAGCGTGATCACTGCAACCAACGGGCATTTCGGTGCCGAGGTTCTCAACTAAAACGAGCACGTTAGTTAAGATAAGGTCTAAACTGGACGATGCAAAACCCTGGCGCCATCTGGTGAGAATAGTACATTTTCAAATAACCCTAATTCAGTATTGGTCTGTAGAAAAGTCCCGACTAGAGTGCGCGTTCATAGCCTTAAAATCCATATCCAAGTTATTAAAATCACCTCGTCTCAAAACACTACCTGAAGTCAATTCTTTAGCTCTGTGTTAATTAGCGTTTAGTTTGCCGTCATACACCGTGTCACTTGCGGGTGAGTGGTATATAAGGGCTAAGATGAAGATCTTATTATAACTAAGACAGACGCCTACCCAAATGAACTCGGATTCTAGACGGAATTCTGCATCGTCCAATTCCATGTGGTCTATTTTATTTGACAGATATAGTGCTACTTCTCCACCCCGTTTATCGGTCCTATCCCTTCTTAAAACATCCATTTTAGGTAAGTTTACCTCTACGTTTTCCATGTCTGAACGTAGCCAGGTCTGTGTATGTACTATAATGTCGAATTTGTTTTCCGAGTGAAGCGACCTTAACTTCGGATGCTTATTCGCCAGGCTCAAAATGCTAGTGTGCATGCAGATTTAGTCACTTAGGTTGGTTACTAGTGTCCCGGGTGTTACCATCCGACTGTCTGGTGTAGTGACCTGGGGATGGGTGACTACTGTTGGTGCTACCGAAGGTTTAATTACACATGGGCTGAGGCCGACGAGCAAGGAGTCGGCGGAGCACGTTTTTTGAGGCAATTTGTTGAGGGAGGTTGCTACCTGCTGAGACGCCAACTGTCGGTTCGAGAGTTAGAAATCAAAGCGACGATCTTGTAAGTTGTCTCGGTTTTCTGGAGAGCGTTCTGTGAATCCGAATATCTCCAGTCACGTTCGACTGGTGACAGTGCCATGCACTCAGAACTATATTGCACATGTCGGCCGTGAGAAATTCAACTCTCAGCAGTTTTGATGCTTCTAGATGGATAAAGTGGCTAGGTCTTAGCATCCTTGTTATTCAGGTACAGGTAATATCCCTTAGTAGAAGCTTACCTCTGATAAGTTGCCACTAGGAGAGGTCATCATCTGGCGACGATGTCAAATTAGAAGACTCTTGCACTCCATGGATGATGAGACTTCGGTCAGCGTTTTCAAACGGATTCTGTAAGTTCCATCTCCGGATTTTATCCAGGTATGGAAGATCAGGTTTTAGGCATATGTGAACGTTATCTCAGTGTACTGATGGCTTTCTAAGGTTGCTTTCAGTAAGAGGGGAAACTGCGTTAGAGCAACCAACTTAGACCGGGAAGGCCGTTGAAGTCTAGCTGACTTGTAGCAATCCTCCAATCTCGTTGCGGCACATACTTCGGACCATAATTTGCGGTCATGCTGTTCACGTACAACCAATGATTTTGCCAGCGATTCCGCAAGATTAGAAACAATCACGCTGTATGGGTTATCAGAAGGCCTTGAGTTTATGCCGATGGCAAACTGAACTTCAGCGTCTTTGAGGTAGTTCCTAGTATCATTTGCCTTGTCCATTTCATTCACTTTTTTATGAGTTTCTGGTCCCATGGCTAAGAAGCCATTCACGCCAGAAGGGTTAAACCCACCGGTCTCTTTGTTGATATTTGTCATCATACGCTCCGATTAATGGCGGAAACCTTGACGTTGTTACTGGGATGAGGCACATTGGAAGCGCTAACCACCACTGTCTCTTTAGCTGGTTGATGAACATCAACGATTCCGCTCGAAACCCTTAAGCTTTCAAGCAAACGTGGTCTGCAAATCGCTGTGGCTGAGATTAGTGGACTATTTGTCTGGCAATAGTCGGCACTCGTCGAGAGTTCCGTTTGTGGGTGGGCGTCACAAGTTGTAATGGGGCAGCTAGAAGTGTATCACCATTAATTGGATATTTTTTTAGAAAAGCGTGCATTGAATTCTGTTCTACACTTATTGCAAAGGAAGACTATACCATCAGTAACGTCGTGAGTTAATGTTTCATAAAGCGCGAATGTGACGGCATTCGAACGCCCTATGAGTCCAACGTTGGCAACCAAGACAACATAGTCCCTGCTGGTTGGTATTCACAGATTCCGCACACTTAATGCACAAACTCGCTTCACCTTTGGTAGTTACCTAACACTTGCGGTTTCCGGAGGGCCATATCCCAGATAAACCAAACTGCCCACGGTTATTGTCGACAGGTAAGCAAAAACAACAAGCTCAAAATAGTTACAGGGCACCAAACATTAATAAAGACAGAACACCGTTGAAAAGCGCCCCAACGAGATGAAAGAGAAACTAGAGTGACTTACTACCCCGGTGTGAATGAAGCAGTGGCGATGGAGGCTGCAGAACTTGCAGACAGGAAATTGTGGGGGTTTAGGCGACTAGCAGTGTGTCAAAATCGCGTGGGGTTGAAACTGGATAACAGCGGATGTCTTTTGGAGTTAGAAAACAGATATCCTGTTCCCACGATATTTTGATTCGAAATCAGACAAATTGGTAGGGCTCGGGGTTGACGAAGTTTCATTTAGATCGGAACTGCCAGAGAAATCACATGAGCCTGAGTTTTTCTGTCGCTAATATGTCGCTTCAAATCCACGACTCGTGGCAAAATGTTTTGTGTACTCCCACGCCCGAAAACGAACCGACCGCCTTCACAGGACAGATGACGACCATCAGCCAGAATGTCTAGGTTTTGCGTCGATAGGCCCAAGGCGTTCGACGCTTCGACTTCAAGTTTACTAATTTCAACGTGAGGCATCCTCTCGCGATCTCTCTATAACAGAGGAAAACAGCGTATGCTGGAGCATACACTCAGAGATCTACTGCTTCTACTCGTGAGAAATCACACACACATGAGAACGCTCCAGCTTGCGAGCTGACGAGATGCATCCATGCCCATCAATGGCCAGCCGTACTTGCTATCGCATAGGTCCCAACACACATACTTGTCAAGGACTATCTGTACGTACTGAGGCATACAGCTGAAATTGTGAATCTACTACTGTCAGCGTATTCTTCGCAAGCCGGCACGTATGGTACGTCTCTATGCGTGTAGGCTTGCACACATAGAGTCGCTGATCCAGTCTCACGTTTAGCCCCGAACTGTCCATGCTCAACGTAATCAGTTCGCGACGGTGAAACAGAGGTTCTCAGTATGTTCGTGTTAAGTGCGAACAAACAAACCCTAGTTGAGTTCAGTGCTGAGAGACAACAGATCGAGTATGATGAAATGACCCCAGAACATTGGGGGAGGTGAATGTAACATGAATAGATGGTGAATGTAAACATGAGAATGTGTGATGGAAAATAGATGTATACATATACTTATGTATATATGTATAAATGCGACAGCTCTTGTGCTCAACGGAAGCGACCTTCCTCAAGACATACCGTCTCAAGTAGGAAACAAGAGGCCGGCTAACTATGTTCTGCAACGCATCCTGTCTTGTATGGGCTGCTTTTTGCGGTTTTTGGAGGAGTGACGGTGTGTATATCACTCAGCCCATTTCGCTCCCTCTAGATGTCCTGGGCTGTGGGGGTTGGGTGGGAGTGTTGTCCGATTAACCCATTTCACCGGTTACGTCCGCTAACCTGAGTTACAAGAACAGAGACGCAGTTGTTGCTTCGGTGAAAACCGGACTGTCGCGCTATCATCACCAAACCCTGGTCACGTGGTCATCTTTTTTCTGAGGGTTGCATATTTAAAACATTGGCAGAGGTTAGCAGCGTCGGGTTACAGACCTGAAAAGATACTGTGTAACAGTAAGGGGGATCAATCCTTAAGGCACGGCTGCAGAAGGTGATGAGGCATGGGTTAGAGTACTCGCAGAATGATGGATACAGCAGGGGTAAACATAAACTAGGAATGATTAGGGAAAAAGTGATGCTGGTTCTTGTGTGAAACTTGTTTCCAATTCGCTCCAGATCACTCTTTACACCTGTTGTTGGCGACGTCAGAAACGAATTAGCTCGTCACAGCGATCAAAGCCAAAGGACACCTGCGCTTTAAGCCAACACCTCAAGTGGCCTGCGCTGCACCAGTTGCAGTTCCACTCACGCGCCTCGTAGCCCGTAAAAGCCCGACTTAATAACACCAGTAGGTGTGAGAGTGAAGTCTTTGTGTCCAGCCGACCAATGCTGGTCAGCCAGTTGAATGACTAGCAGCAGCAGGAAGCCCTTAGTCCTGGGGAAATAAACAGGAAGTCTGCAGTGACAAGGTCCAAACTGAAAATGGAAGATATGTAAAATATAATACAAGAAGCATTTCAGTATACATGTGCATGTTAGTGCATTCCAGAGAGGACAAAGTTGAAAAGCAAACTTAAAACTTGATCTACGAAGAGATCAGGCGAACGATTCATCACTCAATACACCACCACTGCTCAAGAAGAAAACGGGCAGAAAGTGGTAGAAACCAAAGTTTCTGAAGAGAGGTTGGGCTTGTTTGCGAAACGACCATAGTCTTGGTCGATAGAATCATTAACAAAAATAGAGAGAATGTGTTAACATGACCTACCTGAGCTTAACGCAACCGTCATCTATACACCGACGGTGCACTATGAGTACACTGGTGATCAACTACTCTCAAACGGTCAGCGCACTCGCGGCCGCACACATCGCAACGCCATGTAGCCATGTCACCACGACCTATGGCGCCTGTGGTTCCCTTGCGTACCACGCGCTTTCGTTCTCGGCCGAGCAATAACTACTAACTGAACTCGAGGAAGCCTGTCCGAATCGTACTTCTTCAGGTAGTCCGGTTCAACGCTAAGTCTTCCCAACCTCTACATTCAATTTTGCAACGTGAAAGACTTACCTGCACAGCCTCCTGGTGTCTCCGCTTTAGACCATCAGGATTTCGCTCACGTCAAATATTCAGTAGGCGCCCATCCGTCCGAAAATCTATCTAAACGTCGTCCTTCTTTGAATCCTGAAAAGCAAATGTTAGCATGGCGGCCACATATAAACTAAATAGGGATGGGGTCAAGATACACCCACGCTTCACGCCAGTGACAATGCCAAAATCGTCATAGGTAGATCCACACGATTTCGCCTTGACACTCATGCCCGCATGCAACAAGCCAATCAAACTGATGAACTTACCTGGATACTCATCCTCATCAGGCACCGTCCATAGCTCCTCGTGGCTCACGGAATCGAACGCCTTGGTGAAGTCTACGAATAGGACATACAGGAGCTGGTTCCGTTCTCGCCACTTCTCTTGGAGCTGTCGAGTGTCGAACACCAGGTCGATCGTACTCTTATTCGCTTGGAATCCACGTTGCTACTCAAGAACACTGGTCCCTGACACATCCGCATTCAGCCGGTTCAGAAGGATTCTTTTAGGCAACTTACCTGCGTAGCTCATTATACTGATATTGCGGTAGCTGTCGGGGTACTGCTTGCTACCCTTACCTTTAAACGAAGGTACTATCACAGCATCCTTGAAGTTCTCTGGCATCACCTCATGCTCCCAGATGGAGTGGACCAGCTGGGGCTGTGCACGTTCCACCGCCGGGCCTCCAGTATCCAGGATCTCACCTGGCAATCCATCTTCACCTGCAGCCTTACCGCTGCGAAGCTAACTAATCGCTATCTGCAATTCTAGTAAATCAGGAGCGAGAGCAAGTGAAGGTTTGAGGACCTGTTTCGGCAGGCTGTTCACAGTCCCCCAATCAATATTGGCGGGGCGGTTTAGTAGCCCACCGAAGTGTTTGCGCCAGACCTTCATGATGTCCTCTGGCTGGGTGCACGGACCGCCGGTATCCAGGTCAACCAGTGATTTAATGGACTGGATCGACGGGCCGGTTTATTAAATGAGTCTCAAGCCATAACACAATATTCTAGATGCGGTCTCACGAACGCCCTGTACAGCGGTATATACACGTCAGGCTTCCTGGAACCGATTACTTTCCTCAGCTGAAACAGGGCCGCCCTAGCCTTCTTTGCAGCAAACATACATTGGGTTGACAGTTTAAAGTTATCACACAGGCGGATCTCCAGATGGCTAACTTCATCTACCTATGCAATCCAGATACGCTCATTCACCTTCGAGAGATAGCGAGCCTCTGTTCTATCAGGGCTAATCAAATTAATGCATTTACCGAAGTTGAGTGGAAGGCCTGTGTCCTCCAACCAGGCGGTCAACTTAATCAAACCCGCTCGAGGATCCGATCGATTTGGGTTGCCGACAATCTTTATATCGTCAGCAAACATGTAACAAGGCGCGTTCAATTGGTCAGCCAAGTCGCTAATATATATCAAAAACAGGATAGGCTGCAGTACTGATCTTTGCGGTTCTCCACTGAAAACCTCCTGGACGTTCGACAGTCCTCCCCCAACGGCCACTGTGAGCGTTCCGTCTGACAAGAAGTTTCTAACCCATTGGAAAACATCGGGCGTTGTGCCATAGTACTTGAGTTTCTCCGGGAGCAGTCGGTGGTTGACTGAGTCAAACGCTTTCCACGAGTCGAGGTGATTGGCTTTCCTTGGTCACCTTTGTCTAATCTCTTGGTTATTTCGCCCAGGAAGCATACAAGATTTGATAGACACGACGTTTTTCATACAAAGGCATGCGGATTGGCATTCGGGAGGGTGCTGGTAAACAGGAAGCCAGCCAGGCGATATCTGGTCACTCTCTCGCATACTTTCAACAGGACGCATGTTAGACTGATGGGATGGTAGTGTGAGGCTTTTCCTTTTTGCACCCCCTTTGTGAATAGCCATCACAGTGGCTAACCTACAGTCCTTAACAACCCTTCCTTGCTTCAAGGGCAAATCGATCAGTGCGAATAACAGGCGCGCCCAAACCTCGGCCGACAAACGAACCACAACGGCGTGAATGCTCTCTGGTCCCACGGAGTTCGATGGGTCCAGTGACTGGAGAATGGTCTGTACCTTAGAGGCTGAGATCGTGGAGTTTTGCACTGCAGTTGCTGTCATTCTGGATCTCACTGTTGTCGGGCCTCTAAAATTGTCTTGCCGATGTACATCGGCGGAATGCTGGCCCAAGTGGTCCACTTTCTTCTGATCATCGGTAAACAGTTGATCCTCGGTCGTGATGAGATTGCCAACGTGTCTGCGGAGATCAGGGTTCGGCTGCACATGGCCGTAGAACAGCTTCGTGTTGCATTTGACACTTCGCGCTGTTTCATGCTGTTTCATGCGCTGTTTCATGCTTCAGCCTATACTTTTTGCAGATCTCTGAGGCGCGACTTCTCTCGAACTGAAAATGAAGCTTGTTCGTGTAACCGCTGTGAGTTTGAGGCCCATCCATGTGAGCTTTTCCCTCCGTCTTGCCTTGAGGACAACAACTTTGCACCAAACTGGTCTGCCCCTGTTTCGTTTACAAACTATAGGCGTGTTATTTTCTGTCAGCATGGTCAGCTTTATCAAGTCCCAACAGTTCTCCAAAGAAGTACTGTTGTCTGACGGTTCCCACTGCAACGACGTTGCGGCTTTCAGAAGCACATGTATTGCAACCTTTCTACAGTTTCTAGCTTAGTTTTCAGATACTAGCTCCAATTGACACAGTAATGTAATCTCAGAGTCTCACGATCACTTTTACCTGAGGGAGTACGTTTCTAGGGCACGTATCTGGTTCTCGTTTCTGGTTACTACGAATTCAAATGGCGAGTCTTCCTGCACTGATTTAAACCTGGTTGCTTGCTGAACACGCTGCTGCATAAGATTTTTGTGCAGAAATTTCAAACGTTTTTCCAGGAGACTACCTTTCGTAGAGAACTCACGATCCCAGTCAACGTACGGTATGTTCAGGTTTATCAACAGAAGGACCAGAATTAGTCCGCTGAAGATCTCATCTTGAGTATTAAGTAACACACTTCCCTCTTAAATAGTTGCTCGATGGCTTTTGTATGCAGAGTGTGCCGAGGTGGGAGTTAGTGCATCGGGTAGTACACAATCCATTAACTGTATATTAGGAGTGTAAAGACTGTGGCCGGCAACCTGAGCATACTGGCTCCCAACTAACAGAAGCACTGCACTTCCGGGCCTGCCGTCTTCTCTATCCTGTATATAGTAAGTCGCCCCTGGAAGGCAAAAGTGATCAATCTTAACTTCCTGTTCGGGTCGCGTTTCACCGTTGTCCTCCGCACTGTAATAATAATGATGGTATATTTTTCAACGAATCTGTGAGAAACACGCTCAGATAAGCGTGATCAGTACACACATTTTAACGTGGAACGCATACCGTACACATAATTGTTAGTTATACAGTAAATCAACAATGGGAATAAGTTCACAAAACGAACATAATAATACAGGAAAATTCTGGTTTACGAAGAAGCATTTGGCCCACTTGTTTCTAAAACGATAGTTCTCAAAATTCTCCTTGTTCGATAAAAAAAATGCTGAGCAGTTACATCAATTTTTGCTTCACCAGGTTAACGTTGGTCTCATGTTCAACGTCATGCCAGAAAAAAGATTTTTCAGGATGGAGAAAATGAACAGTTGAAGAATTTCGCCATCATTTGATGTAGACTGTTCCAGAAAAGTATATAGAAACTTTTGTGATGATGAAGAAAGATAAAAGGGTACCAATTTTTTTGGAGAAACGGACGATCTTCCGGTCTGGACTCAGTAATTTCTTGAAAATCGACGGAATTTCACAGACCTCGCAAATGGTCCAACCAGTACGGGATTTTGATTATCCGGACATTGCGAAATGTTGTCTCGCGTTAGAATGTGTGGTGGAGTCAAGAATGGAAAGCAAAATTACTTGATAAACAGGAGAACGTAAAATGATCATGTGAAGTATGACGAATATTGCAGTCTGATAATTTCTGACCAAACCTTGCTATATAAAATTTATAGCTTTGTGTTAGTTAATAAAATATATATCTCTAACAAACAGCTGTTATCGTATAACGCGGAAATACATCGATTCACGGCTTTTTCCAGTATATGACTACAGACGAATTCCGATGTCGATTTAGTATATATGGCCGTTATGTAGAATGGAAAGGCTGTTTAGTAACATCGGAAGATTGTCAGGTGGTCTGTTAGGATAGAAAGAGGAACATATTTATATGCAATCACATGAGGCGAACAGGCCAAATTATATATTTTTCAAACACTTTTAACATGCACATCTATTGCATAGTAGTAGATAACATTAAGTATGAAGTAAGAGTGTACCAGGATGGTTTTGTTACTATTAACGGGGTGTGTGTTACCATATGCTAGCTATGGTTTTGTTGTTCACCTGCAGGTTTTGGGCAAAACTGTGTACGAGATCTATCCTGCTGGAGAAATAATAGATTTCGAAATTGACAAATACCTCAAATGATGAAGTTGATAGCTTTGATTAATTCGAAGTGTGTAGCGAATTGTGTAGCGAGTTCAACGAACTGGTCTATTCATAGTACTCATTAGTAAGTGGAAAATGCATGTCAGAGCTTTTTGTGTCTGCGTTCGTTTCTGTTCAGGGTCTGCTGGCGGTGGGTATTTAATCGAGACCCCACGAAGCAATATCGGGAGGTCGGAACTTTTGTCGTGATAAGGGGATATTCACTAGCGAAAGTGCGCATTTGTAGAAAGCTCAGGTTACCGTTAAATCTAACCATGAAATATTTAGACAGCCTCGTAGATCGAACACTGGAATTTAGAAGGTTATAACCACACATTTGTAGCGTCCCAGAGGACTTGTGTGTGCAAAAAGAATTTGCGACAGAAGCGAGAGGTAACAAAAATGCTGTGACGACTTACTGGCCAGGTGATCTACGTTTAAGCAGGTGCACCTGGCTTTGCCTGTTTAACTGAGTCATTCACTTACCGTAAGCTACATTCTTTATTCAATAGTAGCAGCTTTGGTGTCTGATGAGGTTCCTTGCATGGATCCAGAAAAAGAGATTCAGGTTGTGAATCTGAAAGTCCGCGGTTCGCATCCAATCCGCGAACCGAAAGGAGATGTGAATTACTTGAGATAATATGAGTTTCTAAGTTACCGTGTTTGGTATCATTTTGTGGCATGTTGCGGTTACGAAACTCGTACAGGTCTATTGCCTAAAATGTTTCTGTTTTAATATTCCGAAGACATAAGCAAGAAGTGCACACAAACTTGACGGCATGACAGATTTAACGAAATTGCAAAACTGCAATTAATCGCCAAGTGGATATTCCGGTATAATAGAATTCAGTGTCTCAGAAGTGGAAAATTATCCTTTTAATCAAACGTGAGTCCAATTAAGCTAGAAAACTTATTTCCTTTCCGAAGATGAAACCATCATTCGGTGAAGTGGACCACTTTTTTTCGAAAGCTGCAAACGCAGTACACTGTGGTAGTGATATAGGCCAAAATTAAACACGTCAGTGGTGTTCTTCAGGTTATATTTGACATGAATGGCCACTCAGTGTTATCGAAGTTTCAGACTACTTGCAGCAAAGTCAATCTGAAAATCAAGGTGAATTAACTTAATGCCTAAAGGGTGTACATCGATGACTCCGTGGAGACTGTAAAAGTTTCACACATGGAACATTTGTTTATAACAGTTGCGTCCACTTTTGTTAACATACGAGTTAAGTCAACCAATACTCCAGGATTTCACATCTAACTGGTCCGCCTACTTGTCCTACCTTACGAGTTAAGCCAACTAGTTCCCCCAGGACGAAGTCACTGAGAACTAACAAAAGTTGGTATGAATTATCCATTTAGAGCCTTTGTAAAAAGCGGTTCATACTGCCTCCGGCTTTCTTCAGCGTAGGCTGCAGCTGTTGGTT
Organism: Paragonimus heterotremus; assembly: GCA_013368495.1. Lineage (NCBI taxonomy): Eukaryota > Metazoa > Platyhelminthes > Trematoda > Plagiorchiida > Troglotrematidae > Paragonimus > Paragonimus heterotremus. The sequence continues at coordinate 42,774 of LUCH01004112.1, read as the reverse complement.
CGCATGAGTTCATTCCGATGGGGCAGTAGATTTATCACATGAAGTTCTCATCATCGTGCTCATCAAGTCAGCGAGATTACCGTGTGTATGTGTGTGAGTGAACCAACTTTACTAAATGACATCAATAGAATAATAACTCCGGATCATGTCGATTCACGGTTTCCTAGGCTTCCGTGCACACCGTATACTGTCCACGGACGTGCGTCAAAAATTTCCAATGTTGATGGTTGTGGAAAACAATCCATAAAGAAATAGCGACATACTTCTTGATATAAATAGTTGGCGTATTGTTTTCGAACAGATTGTTAAAGTCGTTCACTTCACTCACGGAAAGTCTAGGACTTGTGTGATGGGAATCATAAGCAAGAAAATGAAGAAGATGGCTGCGCTCTAACTCGGAAGAGCTCGCAACCAGACAGGCATTTCCTCGGACCTCATAAAATCGTGACTTGCACAATGTATTGCGAGAACTGAACGGTTAAACAAGAGAAACAATAGCTCACTAACAACACCGCACACCTCTGCATACACTCCTACGTTTTTGTACTTTGTGCAGCGATGGTAAACCCAGACGGTTCTCAGGGTTTCACAGCACCTTACGTTGTGTTTCAAAACTGTTTTGGACCTGCGGTTCTTCCCACGAATGTAAATAACACCAGCATCCCCCATATACATGCATGCACTCTTGGGACTGTAAAAATCGATAAATTTACGCTTCTAAAGAAAAACATTGAAGGCTACAATATAGTGCATGCCCTGGAAATTAAACCGTACCATCAGTTAGCGATTTGATAAATAATTCCCGCAGTATCTTATGTACTAATGTAAACATTACTTCTGCATTTCCGTAAACCAATATCAACCATACCGAATTCCGAACATAAAATATGTTAAGGGCATTTTCAATTATCGGCCGATCGAAACAAACGTACTTCCGTCGGTGACACACTTCGATGATTTCAATTTCTGCACCTTGTACCAAGGTGAGAAAGAAGAATATGCAGTCAAGTTTTCCCCCACAACGATAACCAAATAAATCACAGTCTGCAACTAGCATTCGTAAGTTGGAGATGTAACGCAATGTGTTGCTTTTGTTGGCGTCATTTTGGACCTGGATCGTGTAAGTCGTGTGCACGTCTTGCTGAGCCTTTGGATGACGTCCGTTTCTATCGCCTTCTCTACAGGAGCGCCGTTAGAGTCCTTACTTCAGAAGAACTCTGTCCCCCGGTGTCTACACATTGTTGGAAGCTGGTTTACGAGTGTAACGGATGCACGCGGCCGGGGCTTCCGACTTGTCCGCTACAGCAGAAGCGATGGTAACTAGTGTTACATGGAGGCTTGTGTCGAGGGTAAATAGTGTGCTGGGTGTGCCAAGTGTTTCCCCGTTAGTATAGGAAGCTGTCCAACTAGGCTTATGAATTACATGTGGTTCATAAGGAGCTACTATGGGTTCGTGGATCATCTTTAAGTAAACTCCATGAGTGTGCTTTTGTCGTGAGCACTGAAGTGAACCACAATAAGGCCTCTGGACGTAGCACGTCGCTCGTTGTGTTCGATGAGGTAGACTGCAGCACAAGGAGAGTGAGGCTGCGCGTAATCGACAGACTGTAAACAACTCCGTAATGTTTTAGGTAAACAAATTTAAGTTAATGAAGTTTGTGTAATTTTATGGCGTGTAACATCTCCGTAAGTAGTAGACTACTGTCGCTAGAAAATAGTTTTATTTTGGTTTCCGAAGACGTAATCAAGGAATAATGCGGCATTTCAGTGGTGTAGGGATTAATGGAAAAATATCGAAAAGGTGCATTATACTTTATTTAGGAGAATTAACGGTGAAATGTAAGAAAAATCAATGTCACAGACGCGGAAACGTGTTTTTTAATTTTGAACGTACTTAAGCAGGAAACCGTGGATATACTTTCGAAGATCGAAACGTTGTTGGTTCGTGGAGACTAAGCTTTTCGTAGAACTAAAAAACGTGAGACACGCCAGCAAAAGTGTTACAATGTGGGATTATGCGCAAAAACTAGACAATTCAGTGGTATTTTCTTATTTATATTTGGCATGCATATCCAGCAAACACATGGCCGACTCCAAGGTGTTGGCCGACATCTGGTCAACGGTTGGCCACATAGCAGGCGAATCAGATAAAAATAACAACCGGTTTTACCCACGCTCATTATGGTATTCAAAGGAGTTGTTAAAAATTTCCAAAGCACTACCAAATTCATAAGTTTTAATCCGAATGCATTCACGACTGCCACAATTTTGCGCACGTTGGTTTTAATCTGTGCCTCCATTAAACGCACATTTAGAGTTTCACTTGTTTCGTGCGTGGTGAGTTCGGTTGCGTTGCATCGCTTGCGGTTTGTGGTCACTCACATTTTCATTGAAAGCTTCTTAAATGCATTAAATTTATTTCATTACATCAACCTTCTTGTTCCGGCCCTATTAACGGTAGTTTAATTACATAATTCGCTAACACTTGTATCTTGCAGGAAGCGGAATTTGTACAAGTTCAGTGGAATTTCCCACCTCATTCTGGATACATTCATGAATGAACCCTTCATTGTATGAAACAACTGTAAGTTCTCTATCAGATTGTCCAAGTGCGTTATTGCTGAATCTCGCTTATCACCTGAGGTAGCCCACTTCTAACGCGTGCAAAAACCTGTTTCTTTCACAGGTATCGAGGCATGGAATGAACTGTAGTCTTTTGCAGATAATTACAAATAACAGGATGTTTATTTTCATACATGGGACCTCCTCTTAACTGCCTGCCATCTTTTTTATTACAAAAAGTCGTTTGATCGCAATGGTTTTTCATTAATTCCAAGATTCACGAAGTTGGCCACTCGGTCGTTGAAAGTAGACGGTAGCCCCCATCGTGGTAGGATATATTAAACACCCAGGGAACACTAAGAGAACGGTCGTGCTAATGGGTATCCTAAAATTCACTAAACAGCGCCGGCAAAATTTTTCGTTGGCCGACTACCTGTCCGGCCAAACCGGAGTCAGACCTACTCCAGTATTTGGTGCAGGCCGGATTCGGTCCGACTGGTGGCCAGGCACGGTCGGACTCCGGGCCAACTCCGTTCTGTTTGTTGGGTAGCCACTGGTTGCTACCGCTGTTATAAACCTTTCCATGGAATCGTGACGTACGGTGGAATCAGGACGAGGCAGCCTGCTGAGCGAACGACATTGTCGAGCACCACGCCCTTTAAAAGCCTACGACAGTTCGGTACAACTGTCTTAGCTTACCGGTGAAGACAGACAACACTCTCCTGCTAGCACCATCTAGGGATTCAGTTAGGGGCAAATAAGGGTTGTTTGGATGTAATTTAAGGATGGATATTTTCGGCCACTAGTTTGTTGGTTAGTTAGCCAGTACGCTGCCTGTTTATGCAACACATAAACTACATGACACAAACGGAGCGCATTAAAATTTGGGAAAGCAATTGGTACATGTATGAAGAAGCTGTTTGTTCAGCCGAACTCCAACCGCCTTCATCATTTCACGCGCGCTGTGTTCAAATTCGTACCCTGTTGACCGTGTCTGTTGTTTGTGAGGCTCGTCAACCTTGTGGTTATGTGTGATCACCGCCACAATGAAGTTAAAGTAACAGACACCAGTATATTTATTAAACCCTTAATGGTTTTCTGAAGTGTTAGGGAGTCGTTCCACCATTTATCGGAATTTATGACGTTTACTTGCTGAATTCAGTCGCAATGTAAAAAATTCGTTGGATAATGTAGATGTTTCCCAACGTTCTGCATCCACTATTTGGTCCGTGTTGGAACATATACCACAACTGCGAGCTGAAGACAATTTGAGCTGTAGTGATAATAAAAGGATGCATTCCAGATCTACAGGGAAATATAACAGGAACTGGTGTGCAGGATCCGGAAGGCGTTATCTCTAACGCTAGCGTTATCGACCGCCTACGGGACTGGGTAATTTCCAGCAACACTGCCGAAGTGTGGGTATCACAACTTTTACGCATCTTGAAAGAAAGAATACCGGAGTTACCCAATGATGAGCGATTATTGTTAGCGATGCCCAGTTGTTCGCCCATATGTGCCGTTTATGCAGACGAATACACTGATTCAGGTTTGTTGAAGGGCATTGTGAATCCCATTCCAATCGGGCGGGCACACCTTGTGACTTCCGTTGGAATCCAGTTGAATGTGGATGGTTTATCACCAGTGAATGCAGGGAAGTTCGTAATACGACCTCTGCTCTGTCACCTGAATAAGCCGATCGTTATTGAACCGTTTGTGGTTGATGTGCATGGAGGGAGCGGCAAAACGGAAGGTGCCAATGTACACCTTTCGGACATAACGCGAAGACTGTGCGACGTACTATGCAACGGCATACTTGCTGACAATGTTTCTGTTGCGGTCAGCTTGAAAACGGCAATCTGTGATACACTGACTCGCCCGTACGTTAAGCAGGTAAGTGGGCACTGTGTATACTATGGCTGTTATAACTGCGACCAACGAGGAGTTTACCGTGAAGGGAATGTCACGTTCCCGCTCCAAACTGGTTCTCTTCGAACAAGTTCATCGTTTCGCACCGCGCGCTCTACAACACTGTCCCCATTTATATCGCTACCGGTCGATATGATCTCCACTTTCCACAATGACTATGTGCATTCAGTGTGTCCGTGTGTTGGCTGTCGTATGATTAGTAAATGGACATCAGGGTAGGTTCCCAGAAACATTCTTATAGGCTCACAAGCCTTCCAAAGCGTAGACGAAAAGAGTTTGCAGTGCCGGATGGAACTGCCTTATGAATTTCCTCGCAAGTATCACGGACCGACAGATTTCAAGGCCTGGAAAACTACAGGGTGTCGACAATTTCTGTTGTATATCGGTCCGGTTGCCTTGCGGAATATTGTGGCCGATGAAAAGTAAGGGAACCCTTTAGATTTGTCTGTGTCTATATATATTTTTTCTCACCCCGCTCTTAGTGTTACTCATCTCGACTTTACAAACCAGTTGATAAACGTGTCTTCATTGAATTATTGTAAGTTGTGTGATCAGACGGAGATGGTATAAAATGTGCCTTCGTTGGAACACCTTGTCAATTATGTAGCCGAGCATGGTTCACTGGATAACTGTTCTGCTTTTCCGTTTGAGTCTTTCATGTATCATGCAGCCTGAGGTTGAGTTTGGAAGCAATAAAAGTGACGTGATTTGGATGTCTATGAATCTCACCTTCTTAAAGTGTGTGTCATTTCTGTGTATGTCAGGCTTTTTCACATGAAGTAGATTTCCAACGACGTAAACTTGTACTAATCATAGGTCTTATTCAATTGTGCTGTCATGTTGCTTGACTTCGTAAATTCAAGAACTCAATATTCTTTCTTGTTTACACATTGTTTTACTCCATTCCAGTAACTTTTGTCTGTTTTCTTCCAGGAAAGAGAATCGCATAAGGAAGTTTGGGATGTACATGAGAAGAAACCATTTTATATATTTAATTCACTGTAGTAAGCTTCTCCTAATCACCTCCGGTGAGTTTTTTTCACTCAGCGTATCACAGTGTGAGAACGGTGTACGGCGTTTGGGTGGTATTGCATGATGAAGTGTGTACGTTGTTTTGGAGTCGGTTATGTCGCATTTATTTGTTTCGGAGTAGTGGTAGGATGAATTATGTCGTTTTGGGATAATTTAAGGGAAAATCAGGTCACTTCTGGATTATGTAGGCGTAAGTTAAATCGTTTCGGGGTAATTTTGGGGTAAACTAGTTGGTTTAGGGTTAATTTAGGACAGAATTAGGAAATGGATCAATCAGAAAATAAGTGCGTTACGCTCGTTAGGGCTAAATTAGGAAACATGTTCGGAATAGTCAACAAATTTCTAAATGATCTCTGGACTGGTCCATTACACTGAATTAGGGATTTACCCTAATTCATTGTTAAATGTGCTAGCAGGGTCCTCGCTTACCCAACAAACACATGGCCGACTCCGAGTTGTTGGCTAAAATGCGGCCAACAGTCGGCCACACATTAAGCAAATCGGATGAGAATAACAACTGCTAATTACCACGTTCTATGTGGCAATCAAAGAGGGTGTGAAAAATTTCCCCAACATATTACCATATTCACAACGTTTCACCTACACGCGTTCTCAACTACCGCTATTTCGTGCATGTTTTTTTAATCCGCTCCTCCAGCGAACGTGCGTTTGCAGCTCCATTTATTTCGTGCGTGGTGAGTGCGGCTGTGTTGTAACTATGCGGCCACTCACGTTTTCGTTGAAAGTTTTGTGACTGCGTTAAACACATTTCTTTATATCGGCTTTTTTAATTCGGCCTTATTAACAGTTGTTTAATTACATATATTACACGTAATTCATACGGATTGTTTTTATCAACGTTCATGATAGAAACCAGTGGCTTGAAACGATGGTACAGTGGATGGACTACTGTCAGGCGTATGAGACATGAAAAAGATAGGCTACGCTTGTTGGACGAGAAATATGCACCATGTTGGGCGAAGGAGGACCCCGTACAGCCGAAAACATCCGTACAGCCTGCAAGTTAGATTATGTTGAATTTTTCACGTTACATTGCAGAAGTGTCGTACAAACCTAAAACAAATGGTTCACATGTTTCAGCTGCTGCCCCAGCTTGACATCTATTACTGAAACGGGTGCTGCTGAAAATTCTACCCTAGTAGTAGGTGCTTCCTTTGTACAATTACTTCTGTCGCAGTCAGCCGACCACCTGCAATATCCAGTATTTCAGGTGCCATACGGTTACTCACAACCTACTCCAAATCGGTCAAATCTACCGACTTGAAACTAATCTTGGCTTTACTAAAACACTTTGTTCCCGATTTGCCGCTTGATCTGCACACACTGCGCAGAACTCCTTGGAGTGTACATAAAACAATGCTTACCGGTGAATGTTATGTACACATCGGGATGCCGACGTGTCTGCATGGCGCTTACCAACGTCAACGTTTTACAAGCTGTGGCCATGCCACAAAGCAACTCAATATAGATGGCGTACCTTCATTTGACTGTCCCAGTAAGGAGCTGTGACCCATACTCGGCCGTATTGTATATCCCCCCACAAGCACCCCCATCTGTCATCAGCTCGTTTCGCCGTCGTGGATGCCCTGATCCCGTTAATAATTACCTTCAGTCGTTTGTGTTCCGAATGATTGAACTACGCAGTGCTAGCGTGACGTTGGATGATCTTCATTAAACCCTTCATGCAGATACTGAACGTGTCACTTGCAATGCCCCCTCTCGCAGCCACGTCAAACAAACGATAAGTGACAACGCTCACTACGGTTGGTCGATGCAGTTTGAGACGGATGACGTTTCCTTCAACGTCCTCCAGCATTCGCACTGACTGGTCGTTTCTAGAAAATCGTCAGCCGCAGTCTCACATCGGAAATACCGCGTTACATCAAGTGTCGTTGGGTATGGTCGCCGATTTCCCACTTGACCCGATGCACTTTGTTTTCCTTGGTGTCATAAAACGGCTAGTTCGTACTTGGCGCTTCTCAAAAAGACGATTAAGCTTGTGTCTGTCCAGCAGTATGCAGCAGGTTGTTGATAACAAACTAGGAACATCCGTTTTAGATCTACCCACGGACTTCCGCCAAAACGTGGTATGTTTACCCATTTCGAACGTTTCGAAGTCAGTGAGAGGCGTTTTTTGTTATATTTGGGCCCCGTTGGTATGCGTTTATTCCTCCCGTACTCCATGTATGAGAACTCCTTGAAACTGCTTACTTACTTCTTACTTGTTAAATTTGTTGGTCAGTTCGCTCAATTGTATGGGGACAACCAACTGGTTCATAATGTACATTGCCTCGCTCACGTGTGAGATGATATGCAGCGGTCCAAACCCCTGCAAAATTATTGGACTTTTTATCTTGAAAGTTTCATGAACAGCGTCCTACGTCCGGTTAATGAAACGAAGGAGCCGGCCGCGCAAGTGCACTATCGAGTATTTGAATATTGCATGCTCACTCACGTGCAGTGCACCAGTTCATCGACGGATGACACCAGTTTACGTAATCAGGCTAGACTGAAATGTAACGCGTTCATTGCGTGCTCCAGTCGTTACGTTTCTTGCGCATCTCAGGGCAATTGTGTTTTGATGAACAAACAACCGTACTGCATTCACAGTATATTCTGTAAACTCCTCGTACGCGCGTGTGATTTTTGCCCCCATGCTACCTCCTCATCCGACCTGTGTATTTGTCGGACGTCGGTCATATTCACCATTAATGAGTTGAGGTTCCCGCCCAGTAGACACGCCGACTCTGGCAAGAGTTGGCAAGGAGTCGGATCCAAGTATGCGTGCAACAAAATCCAGAGTCGGATCGGAGTGGGCCAGAGTAGGATTCCAGTAGGCCAGGGTGGGATCCGAGCAGACCAACTGCACTAACGGCACATTCCTTACATTCCAAGTTACTCGTTTCAACAACTGAAGTAGTTCGAGACTTATGTCGTCCAACGCCTACGACCTACTGACAATATTCCGTAAGTTTCATCGAATTCTCTTCTTAGCGATCGATCCTATTTGGCAACAAACTGGCTAGCCAATATAACAGGATCATTTTTGTAATAAAGCGTTTACTAGGAACGCCTTTAACCGATCTAACGTCGACCGATATGGAGATGGACAATTCATGCCTCCTATAACTCTCCAAATTGCCCCCAGGACGGACAAACTACCGTAAAAATCTTCTACTTGATCGCTGAACACGCAGAATCTAACAGCAAAACGAAAAGTTCCGCAATAATAAAGTGCATGTATATTTCATTTAAAAAATTGATGGAGTCCAAGAAGTAAAAGCAATTAGAAACCATTCCCGTTGAAGTAGAAGGCATCCACAAATTCAGCATGCTGTACGCAACATACAAATGATACCAAACCTGAAGAAAAAACAACTTCACGCCAATTATTTTGTCCTACCTCATGAGTTAAGCCAAACACCACCGTATGCAGAAACATATAGGTTGACGAGTGAAGTGGACGAGAATGAGAACGTGGGGATATCGGCGTGAATTATATATTTGAAGACTGTGGAAAAAGATACATACCGCCCCCGCCTTTCTTCAGCACGGAGTGTAACCGTTGGTTTCCACGCGTTCTGGATGTTCTTCCAGATGGCTGCTGCTGAGAGTAACAAGCAGTCGTAATCGTCTAGTTCATCGCGTCTCATTCCTGCAAGAAAGCTGTGTACACACACGTGAAGGAACTCATTTTATTCAATTATACCAAGAGGATAATCGCCCCAGGTTATGCTGATTTGCGCTGTCTCCGACTCGTGGGCAATCAGTACACTGTGAGCGGACCCTTCTAGGTTGACATTCTTCGTAGATTGTATGCAAAACTTTCTTTTCATAATGATTGGGGGGTTGCGAATAATGCCTGAAGTGAGGAGGACTGACAAAAAGAACAATTCGAAACATGCACCTACCAGGCGGCCGAGGTTGAAGCAACTTGTCAGAGACTAGACACTCGTTTTTATCTGCCATTTGCATACGTTCTGAGTGAGAAGTCAATTGATCGGCATCACAGCGATAGCTGTCCATCTGTACTGAGTGACCGCAGTGTCCACATGGCAATTTCGTTTCAGGTCTCTTTAAGCATCTCAGTTGCATATTGCTTGTAGATGAGCCGGTGCGTGGTAAGCCCGTCTTAGCACGTTCGATTATTTTATTGCCAAGGGAAATTATGCTGGTGAAACAGGTCACGGCCGTGCGGCCGCGACAGTCATGCAGTTTTTCAAGTACAGTATGCAGGGTTTCATAGTGGCGGTTGAAGCTGGCTGCAGTAAGAGGCCGAAGCTCCGAGCCTACCAATCGTCGAATTGGCAAGTAGCACTCCGCCAGCCACTCAATCAGCACTCCACCTCCGTGAACAAAAATGAAAACTACAATAGACCTCATCGCAGGGTGATAGGTGTTTTGTAAACACTGACAGAATTTGTATGCAAGGAGGCCAAATTAAATGGCAAAAAGTACACTCACAGGTGCCCTTCACGCTATCCACGATTAAGATGTCGCCGTCATGTTGCACACGAAGCTGCAATGTTCAAGGCGATTACCACATAATCGCTCAACTTGTACTCAGATACCGTTTCGAAATGGATTCATGGAGTCCGTCCGGTCAAACGTCTTTGGACAAGGCGAACGTGGTCATTCTGTGGAGAATGTTCTTGACTCACCAGTCTATCTGGAAAACTTCACGACGGTAGCATCCGCAGGTAGTTTGTATTTCGTACTCCCGCATTAGCCACTCGTTGTTGATCCATATTTTTGAATGACACTGGCCAGAAAGTTTATTGGTACATCTTTTTCTTCAACTGTCCGTTTGTATTCTTCAGCCTATTATTCGTGCGATTGCCGAGGGGAACAACATCGCTTTGTGCATGAATGGCCCACTTGCGCCTGATGTACAGCCAATGACAACAAATACTTCAGAAAATTCCCATCAATTCAGTGAATAAAATACAAGTCACATTTGAACCTACGATATACGGTGTAAGGGTGCAACCTGCTCTCCCTCATCGTCTGCCGTCGCCATTCGATAGAAGTGATAGTGACTGCAAAAATAGTTAGTCCATCTTCATGCTTAAGCACGGCACCACGTACATCGGGGCGACACAACATTATGTTGCAGCCCAACACCGCATGGGCTGCCCTCATTTGCACAGCCATCCAGCCCATGATAAACGTTTTCACCGCGATATGCTCGCCCACCATTACTCGAAAAATTTTGAACAGCGAACGTGCTGAAACATACTTCTCACTATGAACGTACCCGTACATTACGGGTCGGCCGTGTCCCATACCGTCTGTCACGAGGAAATGATATAACTTCCAACTTCGAAAGTATGAGAAAATATACAATGACATGCCTGTGCCTGTTTGTCCCCTGGGTGGCATCCACACTCACAACATGTGGGAAACGTCGGAATAGTTCAATCTGCGTTTGCTTGGCGAAGCGGATATGCGTATATCTGTTGCCTCTATCTCTCATAGTGCGCAACACACCTATCGCACTAATCACCGACAGCATCTCATCAAGGTTCTCTAACGCTCCATGACCAATATTACGTAACTAACTCACTTGACATTGCAGGCTGTAACTTGCGGCGGATGTTTCTAATGTCAGAGGATGTGACAAACTTCCCGTAATCATCCGCCACATAATGCTTACCATCAGCAGTCGGCGTCTTGCATTGGAACAGGCCCCTGCATTCGTTCAATTCAATGACGATGAGTCCACGATTCATAGGATGGGAACCATATAGCAGACGATTGAGAGAGTGGTTGTGCTCTAACTTGAAAGAGCACACAACCAGACGGGCATTAAGTTTGGACTGCATGAAATCCTGATCTGCTACATGCGTCGCGATAACTGATTTGTTAAAACTAACGACAGTTAACCCACTAGAAAAGTCACGCACCCCTGCATCCAATTCTACGCCTTTTATACTTTGTAAAATGGCAACAAATCTGCACAGTTTTCAGGGAACCATATCACCTCATCTTATTGTACTTCAGAACCGTCTTCAACCTACGGCTCGTCCCATGAACGTAAACAGCGCCCACCTCGTCCATGTGCACTTTAAGTCATTTCTGGAACTGTGAGAAAGTGTGAAATTCATCGTTGCCAAAGGTTGTCTTGAAAGTCGCAATGCTTCCTAAAATTACCAAAGAAATTGAATAAAATTAACGATAAATGAGTGAAAAAAGTTTAATAATCAAAAAATTATCTAAACGTCCTCGTGTTGACGTTTCCGCACGCAGTCAAACACATCAGCGGCCATTCTGAATTTTGAGAACGATATACGATAGGACCGTTTTCAAATAACGGTCAGTTGAAACAAACAGAGTCCACGACGTAGATTTAAGCGATTTCAATTTCTGTATCAGGTACCAGGATCATAAAGAGGTTCTTCGGTTGAAAATGTTTTTACTCACGACAGCTCAGGAAATCACGGTTTAAGACTAGAATTCAGGGGGAATGAGGGTTAATAAACCGAATGATCAAATACTAATAAAGAAATTTTCAACAAGATGAGAGGTCCCGATAGAGGCCGGGGTAAAAGAAAAGAAAGCGCCCAAAAAGCATGATTACTCATCAGTTTTTGTCTGGGTTAGGAGATAAAACTGCTCTAGAGGGTTCAGCGTAGACTGTATGTCCCCGTTACTGGTAGGGTGAGTTGTAAAAAGTAGCTCCTGTAAAACGAGACAGAGGCAGTGAGCAGAGTGAAAATGAGGAAGAAAAAAGGTGAGTAACCAGAAGTCAGTTGAAGAGAACTTAGATAATGAAGAAAAGAACTTGAGAAACTAGCGGGGTCAGCTAAGAGTGTGTGGTTGAAAATGGAAGCCCATCAGTAAAGATTTGATGAGGTCGATAACAAATGAGAGTTTCCGATCAAGACTGTATCTGGTCTTTAAAATAAAGGAGACGTGACCGTTGGTGGGAGCAGGAATATTGTCATCAGAGATATCCCTCAGCCCATTATGAAATGAGGTAAAGCTAGGAAGTAGGCGATGATATTTCACCTGGTAAATCTCTTAAGACAAGTAAATATTCTAGAGCATGTGGCTTTCAAACGAGTAATGAGGTTGGGCAAGTGGCAGACAAATACGTACATTCCTAGGCCCAAGGTGTCTGAGTTCGCTAACCCCAGGCACCGAGACAGGCGTCTTGCGATGGCAAAGCATTTATGCATGACTACTTGAGGTCGAGTTTCGGTGATGGCAGACGACAGCGGTAATGAAGTATCAATTGCGGCGCAACAGTGCATTAAACGTTTGGGACCACGGGAACGGCTAACACGCTTGCCCGTAAGACAAGTGGATGGCGAGAGGGGCGGAAGATTCACTCTCATTGCAAAAGTTTTCCAACGTAAAGAGTATGGATCGTTCAGACTGGTATTGGGAAATATTGGAGAACCCCCTGCAGAACTCGGGAGAGTGCTCGAGCATTATGCCTGAGCAGTGGGCTGCCCCTCGATCCAATGAAGTTGAAGCAAGCAGTTTTTGTAAGAAACCCCCAAGGGTCTTGTGTACCAATGCTAATAGTCTAGGGAATAAATACAGCAAATTCTCGAGGGAACTAGTAGGACAGGATGTCATTGTGGTTAGTGAGACCTGATTACAATGGAATTTGTCTGTCGATAGCATTCGCCGTGTGGGACAGTTGATTCACAAGGCAGACAGACAACATGGTAGAATGGGTGGGGTTGTTCTTTTGTTAATAGCGCAGTATTAGGGCCAGCGCCAGGAAGTGAAGTTGGATGTGGAAAATATTCAACTATTCAGCTGTCATATAGCAGGCAGCAAAATAAGGTTGCTGCCCCTGTGCGTTTATTAAAACCGCTATTCTATCCGGCAGGGTGTTACTAGAAGGCAAATAAGCATGTCATGTAGGAGATTTGTACGTTCCAGATGTGGATTGGAGATTGATGTATGCTGCCAGTAGTACGTTTGGTGAGACATCGTTGGACCTTCCAAACAAGGAAGCACTACTTCGACACGACATTGAGATGTCTAGGTGGTTGGAAGGTTGAACTGCTACAGTTTTAGATTCTGTTATGACAAGAAACCCCAATGACGGAATGAGACGCACTGAAAGCAAATTTGGAATGTTCATTGACATGCTTTCGCCCAATTTTAGGCCAGAGATGGCGATCAAGATTTTTTAAAGGAAGAAATGAAACGATGCAGCGAGTGGGGGTTAGACACAAACGTAGGTGGCGGGGACTGTGCAATCAACTGTCACGGAGACCAAATGAATTACAGCTGTCTTGCGTGGTTTTATGCAGCGCCATATCAAGCGAGGTTAAGGAGGAGCAATAGGCCCTCCATAGGGATTATTCTTACGCAATGCATCGTTTGGTGTTGCCTTGGAGAAGACAGCGGGAGATATTACGCCCGGGGCTACTCCCGTAAAAGATAACAAGACGGGATACAACCATCTTAATGAGTTCAGAGAGATATGGTCAGTGGTGGTGGATGCAGATGAAAAAGAACTAAAACAGGTTGGCGGGTCTCAAGAAGAATGAGATTATGGTGGCATGGTCAGCTCGAAAAGGCTGCACTGGTACAATCTTTGCGGGGGAGATGTGTTTGCACTAAATTACTCACAATGTTCCTTAGTGATGATGCATGATCAGTTAATCGGATAGTGAAGTAACCGAGGTGAACACATGAGGGAACATTGGAGTACATTCAAGTAAGAGTTGACGTTTTCGTTACACCAACTTAACACCGACAACCGTGGAGTCCTGGGGGTAGCAATATATGCAACTGAGTGTTTTACCTAAAGTTGTGCTGGAGCACATACCCCATGTGTTGGTTTTCCAAACAAACAATACTCGCACCATGTGCATTCTCGGTTCTGGACACCAGCGACGGTGAGTCATTCACCGTTGCGCAGGAAACTCAGAACCACTAACAGACGTGACCTACTCAAATCTTGGATCTCGGTATATTTCTCCCAACCGCGGAAGAAGCCCTATGCCTAGCAAATAAACTCCGCCTCAATTATTATGGTTCCAATGTTTGTCTGTTGCTTATAACTGACATCAAATGCAGCCGCCTATGTTGTCCTGGAGCAACCCGTAAGCAGTAGTGACCAACTCCTAACATTCTTTCAGAAGCTCCACTCAACGCAAACAGGGTATTTTACTAGTGAACGTGAAGTTCCCGCTATCTAACCAGTAATCTACCAATTCCAAAATTTTTCGGAGGGCTGAGACTTCGTTGTGTAATCAAACCGCGGGCTTACAGCACTCGTCTTTCAGGCCAATCCTGATTACTTTTCACTTCATGGTTTTTGTCTCCCACTTCACCGCAGACATCCAACGCCAGGTGATTGCACTAATATTGTGGCTGATGAAGTGCCAGCCTCGGAAGTCGATATAGTCTAATTAACACCACCCTGTCGGAACCAGTCCAACGAAATAATACCCAGTCTCTACCCACTGTCGAAAACCGATCACCAATGAAAAGGAACCAGTACGCTGATCTCCGTGTATTTGCATCGACCCTGGGTAATAGAGTGTACAGAGAAAGCACATCAAAATAGCGAGGCACGGGGCGAGGTGTATTTACAGCCCCGGGACGGATATTAGAAGAGGGATAGCTTCAATGAAAGGAAAGTGAGTGAAAAATCAAAAGCATCAAATACGTAGAAGCTGTAGTGGACAAGTGTGTATGCGTGAGACACTCGTCCACTAACAGTTTAATACGCCTTTCCTGAAGGGCAATCGTAACGTAGTCCCAACAGGCATCGAACTGGAGAGCACAGTGGGGTTTGAAAAAAACCGCGTATTTCCAGCAATATTTCGAAATATTATAAGTAGTTAGTTCTGGCCTAGTCTGGGACCAACGGCAACAACCGAGAGGAAAAAAAGAAAAGCGCGAAATTGGCTACAGCACACTCGGTGACGCTCAAAAGCGCGCTAAGCGAAAAGTGCGTGAAACCTTCGAGTGCGCTAAACAACGCTCGAATAGGTTCGGGTTAAACGACCTTGAAGAATGAAATAATAGATGAGTCGTTAAGAAAAGGGCAAACATTCACTGTGTGCAATTAGTTGCACGGCTGAAGACAGTAGTATTGAGTTCGTATCAGGCCTCCTATTGCAGGCGTACATAGAATCATGCGTGCAGAACAGACGAGCGGGAGACCGTGGTTGCAGCCGGGATCCTTAGAGAAGCCACACGATCGCCGGTCACTACAAAATGAATGTGACTATGAAAAATATTATTTATGGTCGATACACTCCTTTGATTTCACTGAAATGTTCGCCACTTAGTGAGATGGTGAGGGACTGAATGGCTGTTGTGGATCCACAGGATTGTCAAAGATTCCTCTGCCTACACAAACTGGTACCGTTCCGTGCTAAATTGCGCCCGATAAACCTTGACTCATTATCCCTCGTTCTCACCAACATATTATTTTTAGTCATTTTTGTTGTTTATCTCATCCTGACAAACACGGCATGCTGAGGATGATTGCACAGCGCTCCACTTGGTTCCCCAGAAACAAAGATATCAACCCACTGTCCCAACAACGTATCGTATGTCAAAGAAATAAAGTGCATAGGCGCATAGGTATAACACCTAACGCATTCTCCCGGCTCAACGTCAGTTTTCCAAAAGTCCACTCATTAGTGACTTCCAGCGATTGTGCTTTTGTGCTTACTGTATTGAGCAGTTTCACTCACCGCCACACGACCATACTTATTAGGGGCGTTTCAGTGGGGACGGCTGCCAGAACGCCTTCAAAATATTAGGTTTCTAATTTTGACGTTCCATCAAGTAGCCACTGTTCGAGGTCCGCAACTTCACAAAGTTGCTTGGTTGTTTCTCACATCAGGACGACTACCAACCATCCCTACACTGATGGTCTAGTGGAACGTTTCCACCGGCAACCGAAGGCACTTATAACCGCCAAATTCGACCAACAAAAATGGAGAGAATGTCTGTCGCTGACTCTTCCTAGGATCTCGTCTGCCGTTGAAGAGGACACTGGCCGTACTACCCCTAAAGTAATTTACAGTACCATTCTACACCTTTGTGAGAGGTCTGTTCAGTCCCCGACGCATTCAGGTTATACTCCACGTTTATACTGACATATACGACCTTCGTTTTGCACCAACTCGCCAACATCGGCTACTGAATGTGCCTACCTGTGGAGTTGTATTCATGCTCCAAAGCGTAGTGGATCTAAACACTGTGCAAAACTTTGGTGTTAACACGAGGTCAAAATTTGGTGAAGGTGAAAGCAACTGACTCACAATAGTTTGTGAAGATGCGTTGGGTGAGAGTTTCATTACACCGAATGAAGGTTCTCAATAGATACGGTGTGTCGTGTTGCTCCAAAAAGATTTCATGTCTGTGGGGGACTAACCCAGTACAAAGGTATAAACGCGAATAGTCAGTTCAAAGTGCAGTCACTGAATAGCTCACTATATGCAATCCCGGTCTATGTGAAACGGGAGCACCAAACAGACGAGACGCGAGCACCAGAAATTATTACCACGTAGAACTAATTAAAACAAGCAGTGCTCATTTTGCACAAGAACGAGTGGTGTAGACTGTATATAGGAATAAAGCGAACTACCGTGCAGTTCGAAGCGCAATTGAGAAAGCGGACGACTTATTTGTGCCGCGCAAACTGTGCACTTTCTCTTATCGGCCACCAGTTCCGCGCAGAATACGTCGTCTTCCCGACGACCGTTCCCATTTATTCGCAAAGCACAAAATTACGGGAAACTTGGAGGACCTACGCGCGTTCCACATCGTTAGAAATAGGTGTAGACGGGAAATCCGTGAGCACACCAAATGCGTACAAGAAAAGGTCCTCATCAAAGCTCGCAGGAACGAAAATTTTTTATTCAAGCACATGCAACGACTAAGAAAAAATAAACCCTCGGCTCTTTTGGTGCGACTGCCCGACGGGGAGACCTCATCTGACTCCCTAGTTGTCGCCGATGCACGGCAGTCTACAACGTCACACAACCGGAATGGCACCCTACTCTTCAGCCGCAGAATTTCCGGCAACCACCTGTTGCTGCCGAGTTTTCCGTGCTGGATGTTGAGGACCTTTTATTCAATTAATATAGTGCAATGGGTCCTGACAAGATCCATCCCAGAATTCTCAAAGAAGCAGCCGCTAGTCCAGCAGAACCCTTTTATAGGCTGTTTAAACAGTCACTCCAGACTGGCATTCTCCCTAGTGCATGGAAAGAGGCGACACATATTTAAAATGGGTGACCGGCACTCTCCGGCTAGCTATCGGCCAATCAGCCTCACTAATATTCCGTGAAAGATAATGGAGCGCTCATTAAAGCGTGCCATCCTTAACCACTACATATCAAACCATCTTTTTTCCTCTACCCAGCATGGCTTCCTTTCTAATCGGTCAAGCATAACTAATATGCTTGTTTTCATGGACAGTCTGACGGAGGCCGGAGACAATGGCCTCATCTCAGATGCCATCTTCTTCGACTTTGTCAAGGCTTCTGATCGTGTCCCACACGGCCCCTTGAAACACAAACTGGAAGCATATGGTATTCAAGGAGAGGTTCTTCGCTGGATTGCCTCCTTCCTTGATAACAGAACGTTTAGGGTTAAAACCGGATCACATCTTTCGTCTCCTTCTCTCATTTCTGCGGGAGTTCCTCAAGGGTCAGTGTTAGGTCCTCTTTTATTTCTGATCAACATAAATGACCTTCCGGATAATGTTTCCAGCAACGCCCTCCTATACGCCGATGACCTAAAAATCTAAAATGCCACTGATCCCAGTGCACTGCAGACTGATCTTAACGCGATTAAGCGTTGGTCGGACGATTGGAGTCTCTCACTAAATGACAATAAGTGCGCTCATATGTCACTCGGTGGAGACTCCGGCAATGCCTCTGTGATTCATAGTGTATTGGGCACAATAGATATCATGAAAATCGATCTGAAGAAAGATCTGGGCATCTGGTTGTCGCCTAACCTTTCTTTTGTGCATCACCACGAGATGGCGGCGAAAAAAGGGTTTGCCTCTCTTAGGATGATTAAGCGCACTTTCCCCCGTTTAGACAAGAAAGCGTTCCAAACGCTGTACGGGGTTTATTTAAGACCGCTCCTCAAGTATGCAAATCAGATCGTGTATACCGGTCTGAAGAAAGACATACTAGCTGTTGAGCGTGTTCAGCGCGTGGCTACCAAACTAGTCACGGGCCTTAGTAGTGTCGCATACGAGTCTCGACTTGAAATTATTGATCTATACCCACTTGAATTTCGACGATTTAATTTTCACACACTTTCTCTTTAGAGTAGGCCTCGTTGATCAGTTCTTCAATGTAGCGGATGGTGACGGTCGGCGTGTACATAACATGAAACTTTCCAAGCTTCGTCCTCGGACCTTTCTCAGGCAGCAGTTCATTTCCTACAGGGTTGTTAACTTCTGGAGCAATCTTCTTGCTGAAGTCGTCAGTAGCGCTTCTAGCGATCGCTTTAAAGCATTACTTGACTCTCATTTTCCAAAAGGCCATTTGTTCGAGTAATCTTAGCATATTTTGTGATATTTACAGTAATTCTCATCAGCGGTGCTACACCCTGTTTTCAATGAATGCCTTTCAGATCAACAGACGACCGCTTGACACTGTACAAGGAAATCCGACTGGATCCGGGACCCTTGGGCCTCTGCCTCGAACCCGTGTATCAATCGCTGAATCAATTTTGGTTGGATTGTTAGCTGGTAAATAAATTGTAGAGTAAAGCATTTTAGCCCCGCGGTTCTATCTACCCCCCGATATTCAACGTTTTGCATCTTGTGTCGCGTGTGGAATCACTTATTCAACGTCGTCTGATCCTACACTATGGCACTATCTTCCTTTTGCACGTGGCGACATTTTCAACCCAGCCAACTTCAAATGGTCAATGAGCCATCTTATTTTGTCGGCTCGCCCTTCATATTTATTTGTGTGTGAACTTTTGTATATATTTTTAATCGTTATATTCCTCCAGTGATATCATGTCTTTATCTGCTCTGTCCGCCGGTTGATTGGACCAACACACTTGGGCTTATATAACTGAACAGGTTTTTCACAGATCCGAATGCTCGCCATCTTGAGGATGGCGTCATATCTGGCATATTCTCCGGTTACGGTGACGGTAACAAATTTGTATTATCTGCGGAACACACATTAGCTAATTCTCTTTCTTCACTTCACTAGTGCTTTCTGGACAGATGAATGGTTGTTTACAAGTGTTATATATTTGAACTTTGTATCTTACATTCCGCGCTTCGTACCACGCTCCAACACGTCCGCAGTTTCAGGTGAGAGTATGCACGATAGTTAATATTTGTACCTCAGATTCAAGTCACGTTAGAAATTAGACGGCAATTAAATGAACGGTACTCATTACACGATACACGTCCGTTCTGTAAAGTTTTCGGACAGCGTGGGCGGCAATTTGTCTTTGAGTGAAGTCATAGCTAAAGTGTAAAACCAGGTTGCGTAACCTACAATTTATGTACATTGCCGCAGCCTCATCACCAAATTCCACGACTTGATACACATAAAATAAAGATAATCAGCTGACCTGAAGGTGGCATGAATGACGACAAACAATGGTATAGTTTGCTTTGTTACATTTCTATCCGTGCCTAGCTAGACAAAAATAAAGCCGTTTTAACTGCCTACTCAACAGACCGAAGTACACAAATATGGGGAGTGAAAAATATATAACCTCCCAGACGGGATCATCTGGTCGAAAATGTCTGAACAAGTCTTAAACGGCTGGATGTGGATGCGCCTTCCAGTCACCTTGATTATCGATGTAAATACTCCGTTTGCCCGCAGAGTGTCGTTAGTTTTCTTATCACTGTATGTTGCGCGTTCAAATAGAAGCTAACTACTGTGGTCCCCTGACACTAGAATAAGTTATGCTTGTGCATTACTCACTACCCCATTTTTATTGGGTACCTCCAAGTTCATGCGTTTCACCACATTCTGTAAAACTTATGGGGTGAATTTATTGGAATGTCGCACTAAACCGTGTCCTCTTCTCACATATGACTTGAATAGAAATGCTGGATGGGGTGAGGTGGTCCATTCAACTGAACGTCTGTGTACAGATGGCTGGGGCAATAGAAGCTGAACATCGGCCCCGGCACACCGTACATACCTGCAAACGAAATCGATGTTTCCCTCAAAATCGAGTGCACTTTTTCACGTAATGAACTCATCACTTCAGGCAGCATAGTAAGTTAATGCAGGCGAACAAGTTCCTAATGTCCACCGGTTCGTTGAATAACAGAAGCAGACAAAACTTCATGGTCTTACAACGTTCGTAGCCTTCGTGAGTTGGCAATTTCTAGCAGAACCTTATTTGCATAAATCTAGTTAGGTTGACTCGTCAAGGATGAAAGCAGACGTACTTCGCCATCAACGCGGCCCGCTTTTCATAACTTCGGGAATCGTTTCATTACTTCAAGTTAAACCGTATGCATATAGTCAAGTGGGAAACAATATATCATGTTTAAGTTGTCAATTTTTGAAAGGCATTGACCAACGTAAGAGTTTTAGTGATCGGCGATCGTGTGGCTTCTCTAAGGATCCCGGCTGCAACCACGGTCTCCCGCTCGTCTGTTCTGCACG